>JAEQBH010005120.1:0-149341 GCA_016808115.1 Tetrastigma voinierianum | reverse complement strand
TGTATTGCAGGGTTGCTACGCTGGGTTTTCTTTTATTTGGAAAAAAAGCATTTGGGTCTTCTCTTTCCCAGGGAAAAAAAGATGTGGGTTTTTTCCTTTTTTGGTTGAATGAATGCGTTTTAAATTGTGATTTGGATGTTTTATGCTTGGTTGGTGAGAAAATGTGGGAAATGAAGAAATGTTTAAATTTTGAATGTTGGATTCTTCTTTCTTTTGGACTAGGGGAAAACCTAAAACCTTACCCAGCTGGGACATAATGCAACTTCTGCTTGAAGTTTAGCACAGCTTAAACATGAGAATGATTTTTTATTTATTTTTTATTTTTGTTGGCTGACAAACTGCAAATGTCGGTGCCATTGTGTTTAACATTTCTTCCCTTTTGTTTTTAAACTATATTTGGGATTAATCTTCAGGTGTTTGAAATGTGTATTTATAAGATTTGGAACCAAATCTTGCTTAGTTTCATTTGTAGAATATCTTTGTATATCACGTTTTACGCATGCATAGATGCCCTAGATATAGTCAACACTATTAGAATGTTCTCTAGAAGCTTCTCAAGCACGTGACCAGTAACAAAACTCTGTATATATTCTAGGGTCATAAGCTTTCAGTTGTAATGAATGAAGAATATGAAATTAAAAATCATGTTGAGTCTGTTTTTTCATGGTGTTAGAGCGGGAAAATGCAAGGGAAGAAATTTTCTCTCATTTCGTCTAAACCAAACCTTGAGAATACGATCGAATTA
Source organism: Tetrastigma voinierianum (assembly GCA_016808115.1). NCBI lineage: Eukaryota > Viridiplantae > Streptophyta > Magnoliopsida > Vitales > Vitaceae > Tetrastigma > Tetrastigma voinierianum. Next base: position 148,596 of record JAEQBH010005120.1, on the reverse strand, counting down.
TCCATGAAAATAAGGATGGTTGTAAGGTGACGGTAGAATCTAGATTTGTGATTAATATTTCTTGCCTTTTGTTTTGAAATTATATTTGGGATAATCTCGGACTAAAATTTAGTTGATGGTAGATGTGTTATTAAAATTTCAGTTGAAAATAGGGATGGTGAGTGGACCCGGGAATCTAGATTTGTGATTAACATTTCTTGCCTTTTGTTTTTAAACTATATTTGGGATTAATCTCATACCAAAATTTCAGTTAATAATTAGATTTGTGTTATTAGATTGCATGAGATTTTAGTCAATTGAAATTTATTTTAGTTATTATTTTTCTTTGGAAGCTATGCTTAAGTTACAAATTGTTATAAATTAAGTTGAGTTGGGTCCATACTTATAATCCCACCCATTCTTGTGCTAACATCCTAAACATATATATCTATATATATCTCTATATATATATATATATATATATAAATGGAAAGATGGTTAGGGTTTATCTGTTGCTGAATTCTTGTCATGAGTCAAGAAGGCAAAGCGCCTCCACTTATGTTAGTGTCATCAACTCCCCTTCAAATCCAGTGCTAGTGCCACTTCACTACTGTTGATTCTTTCATGATCAAACTCAGACTTATTTGAAGTTCGAGTGTAGGTTGACTTTGGAAGGTGGGTTTCTCTTCCTTGTTTCCTTGCTTTTCTTTTTAGAACTGATCTATTGGCATATTCTAAGCCTGGTAATTGGTTATCGTGCTTAATGACGAGGGAGCCTTTTGGAACCCAAATTTGTGTGGGGTTTTTAGGAATATGAGAGAGAGACGGTTGGGGGTTGGATTATTTGTTATGTGAGTACGGTTAATTTTTTCCCTACTTAGATTCACTATTCATATATAGATAGTTAACAACAATGGATATGAAGACTTTTGGCCTTAGAAGCCTTGACCAACGGAGTTATGTGATGGTCATGCCTCTAATATAATGCATTATCTAGTACGATGCCACATTGGTTGCCTGGTATGGGTGATCACAGGCAGAGAGGTTCACTTTATCAGGCTAGCTCATTGGAGTTAGGCTCTTCCACTGGACTTGGGTACCTATCATTGGTGCTTTCATTGAGAGTCGGTACATAGCGGGAGAGGGGTACCTGGGAAAGGGCTACCTAGATGAGGAGCTGCCGATTGCTGAGGTGGGTTAAGTGAATGCTATCTAGGGTGTGACCATTGAGTGAATGTCATCCAATGTCGGTTCTTAAGAAATTTATGGAATGATGGTCCCTTCGGTTCCACACAAAAGTGTGGAGTGGTATAACGAAGTTCTCCCACCAATCGGGCGGTCTTTTGGTTGGGCTCTCGGAGTTGGGCGAGGCCCCTATCATTATCTTAGTTCCCGTTTTCAAGATTGAAGAGTACTATTACCATGAACTGTTGATTTGGAGCGAAAGAGAAAAATGATCATTACATGGTTGACACAAAAGCATAAAACTTTTCGACTTGAGTTTATGTTTTGCCTCCATCTTTTTTACAATTCTTTGGATTTTGACAATGGAGAAAAGTTTAGAAGGAATTCTAATTTCTTTGGTTGGAAATAAGAAAGGAAAACAATGTGATGACCATTAGGAGGAAACTTGTTTAAAATTCAGGAACTTTTAGTTTCCTGTTTAAATTAGTGAGGAAAATTGAGAATTGAGAGGAAGAAAATTTATTTGGCTAAAAGTTGAGTCTATTTCTCTGGGCTTTTTCTTTTCTTTCATGTTATGATTGCCTTTGGTTTCTTATAAAGTTGTTGAAATCAATCATATCCCAAATATGAAATGGGCCATTGTCATTTAAAAGATTCTTATCAGTTATCACGTTTCTCTCCATATCTATAGTTATGATGTACTAGATTGTAAATAATTAATATAATTGGCCTTCCCTCCTGTGTCCTATACTATTTAGCATATGGTATATCTATTTTTATGATGTCTAAGAAGTAATAATTAATGTTTTGGTAACTTTGCATCCGCCAGCCATATTAATTAACAGGTAGGCTCGTTATAGATTTCATTGGTCGGTTTTGTGAAAGGCTTTGGTTTTTAAGCCCCTTGCTCCTCGCTGCCTCTTAGCGTACTTTGCATACAATTTGCATTGGTTATATGTTTTATTAGGCACTTAATATATATTTTGCTTTCTATCGAAAGGAAAAAAGTTAGGCTAGTTCTTCCTTTCATTTGCTTACTTTTTAAAATATCAGATTGGCATTGCGGGTTCGGGTTGTGCGTGATCGAAATTTACTCCAAATAAAGGGATGCAAGACACCAAACTTTCTTCCATTATCAAGTATTGTACTAGTATTCTTCAAATTAATGATACCCTCTCAAGGAAATAGACGCTTCTACAAAAAACATGAAATTAAAGTTTGGTTTTTCCCTAGAAAAGAATTCTCATTTTCCTCCCTTCACTGCAGTTCTAGGAAAAGAGAAATATTTTGTAGAGAGCTGTAAAGATATTAATGAAGCTACGATCAAAGTTATGCACATTAATATGACAATCAATATGGAGTTACGTATCCAATTCTTGTATTCTTCTCATAATTTTAATATTGTCAAAGTACAATTGATGGAAGGAAATAAATAAGGAAAAGTATGGATTAATAGAAACAAATAAATAAGTACAAAACACAAAGCATTATGGGTTTTTGAGCTCTTATATACACTATTTTAGTTCTAGCATAACAAGGCCAATAAGCAAAAGTTTTGCTTATTGGAACCCAAACATATCCTCATTCACATTATGACTCCCAAAACTCATTTGATTTTTTGATTTTGGCTAGCATATAATGTTTAGTTCTTTACTAACATGTTAGGACATACTTGTACACTTTTTGAATTTCTAAATCCTCAGCCATGTGTTGTTTTTGTCTATAAATGTCTCATTTAGTTACTTTATCACAAAAAATACAAATGAGTGTACTTGTGTCTTTCTCATTTAATAAATGGGCATATTTCCATATCGGATCTTTTCTTCCAGGCCTCTACTTCAACTCCTATCTTTTTGTCAATTTTTGTGTATCTTTACAACAAATCAACAATAAAATGACAATTATATAGAGAAAAAAATGAAAAAAATGAAAAAAAATAAAAATAAAATATTATATAATATAAATCTATAAATTATATACTCAATGTTTGCCAAACAATAAAATGTTTTAAATGTTGTTTCTAATTGTTTCATAATTTTCATAGTTTGTTTATGGTTTTCATTAATTTTCAGATTTTTTCTTTATTTTGTACATAGAACAGAAATTTTCCTAATTTTTCAAGGTTTTTTAAATTTTTTTCCTATTCTTCTTTCCTCTTCAATGAAGCTTTGAAAGTGTATTTGAGGGGTTTTTTTTTAGGGTTTTAAGGTGCAATCCGAGAAATAGAGGGGGGTTTTATATAGGGTTCAAATACACAAAATGGCGTCGTTTTAGGTTGTTGGAAGCCCAAATCGACATCGTTTTGGGGTATTATGATTTTTAAAAAAAGAACCCCAAAACGATGTCGTTTTAAGGTGTTTTGATCATTAAAAAATTAAAACCCGACCCCAACGACGTCGTTTGGAGTTGATCCTGAGCTAGGCTCCCCTCTTCTTCTTCCACAGCGCGAGGTTCTCCTGCATTTGCTTTCCCAGACCTTGTGATGCTCTTCTCGACATTTTCTCCATCTCAGACGGTGAAAAGCGAAAAAAAAAAAAAAAAAAGGAGAATAAGGGGAAGAAGGAGAGAAAGGGCGTACCAAGTGAAGCTGCAAGCTGGGACCAATTTCGGCCCTTCTCACCCCTGCGCCTCACCTGAAGCGAGGCATTTTTGCCGGGAGTGGTGACGCCTGAGCTTTAGGCGTTTAGGCGCGCCTTTCATAACTATGAGCAAAATAGGGGTGTGCATCTGAAAAATTGAACACCTGGTGTGAGGGTAGATGAGAGGATGTTTTGAGCAATGATCTTTGCACTTGGGAGCATAAGGCCTCTTCGTGTCTTCTCTCTGGGTTCTCTTTTCCTCCTGTGTTTTCTTGGTTGTTATGTCGACAACTTTATATTGAAATGACCCTTTTTTATATGTCTGTACTCACGAGAATCCGCACTTCTTTGTTTTGAGAATAGATTCGGTGACTGCGAGAAACCTAATTGCCCTCGAGGAAAACCAATCCTTCATCCACTTCCTTCCAAGCCCATAACTTTGGGATCTACTCTCTCTTTCTCTCTCTCATTTTTAATATTGGGATTTTTAAGATATTTGAATTTGTATTTTTTTTGTTTCATTTTACTACATTTGTTTAGCGCAAGCTATTTCGTTAGTTTTCTTAAATATAATGCATTTTATGGTGTACACAAATAGTTGCAGGCTTAGAATCGTTTTTTGTTATTATTATTATTTTTTATCGGAGCTTAGTAAGATGTTTTTTTTTTTTTGAGGAAAATATTTATTTCATTTGTTCTTTTAGGGAAAATTGAGGGGAGAGATGAAAAAAAGAAAAATGTTGTGTTGATTTGCATTTTATTTTCCTTAGTCTTTCCTTTGCTTTCTTTGTCCTGCGTCTTTCCCTCAGATGTGATAACAAAACATAGCCTGGTTATAAAATCTGTCATCATCAGAAATCAGGAGTTCTTATTGTTGTGATTGATATTTAGTCATAGTTATCAAAGGCGTGCCTCAGGCGTGAGGCCCCACCACTCCCGGCGGTAGCACCTCATCTCAAGCATTTTTGGGGGGTTTTTTTTCTTCCCTTTTTCTTCTTCTCCTTCTTCTTTTTCTTCTTCTTCTCCATTTTCTCCGTCGTCGGGCTGTGCAGAGAAGCCCTCGGGCTTTTTTTTTTAGAGACCAAAACGCTATATATATTTTCTTTTTAGATAGACCAAAACGACGTTGTTTTGGCCTTAGATGCCTAATTTTTTAGATTTCAGCCCCTCAAGCCCCGTGTTTTAGCTCAAAAAAAACCTAACCCTTCTAACTACACTCTATAATCCTTATAGAAAGAGGAAAAGCAAAAAATCAACTAAAATAGCAAGAAACACCAAGAAAGTCATTTAAAAAATAGGAAACAATCATCATAAAAATCATAAAATATATATTTGACATATGGTGCGCTTCCTTAAAAAAACCGATTGTCTCAAGGCCACTGGAGGTTTTCTTTCAGTGCACATAGTATAAATAACTATATGTTTGAGTTGAGGAGTGATCATATGGTTGTGGGCGGCTCTTTTTTTATTTTATTGTGGGCTCTATGTTATCTCATACTTACCATATCCGTAACTCTTGAACTAGAACCCACATCATTAGTATGTTTGACATTCTTTTTTCTGGTTTCTTTAGTATTTAGAATATGCGATATTTACAATTAGGATCTCAAAGATCAAGTCGTTTGTATCTTTTGATATCATAGGTGTTGATGACTAATTTTGAGTCGGGACTTAGGAGTATAAACCAACATTAAGGTTATATTGATGAAGGAAAACAGCAAGATTCATGATACTAGAATTTTCACATTTTACTGAACATTTCTCTAGAATATATGCTTTTCCCAGAATTTGGTGCTCAACTTCCTTGATTTGTTTGCAGTTATGGGAAAAGTGAAAGATTTCCTAGGAGTCATATCAGAAGCTGATAAAAGGCTGGAGCTTGATGCAAAGGTATGCATATGAACCTGACGAGGAAAAACTAAATTGTTCGCCCGGTTTCCATGCATTTTATTTTTATTTCTAAGATTATAATGTACTCATTAAAATGTAGGACAATTCTGGTAAGAATTATGATATTGAGGTGCTCAATGGGAATGAATCTGAATACATTGAGATGGTAAATGAAATATGTTGTCTTTGTTTTGATTTATTTTTAATTTTTTTTTCTGGGCTTTAGATTAACTATAACAGCTAATGGGTTTGTAATTGTTTGGATGCATTGATCAATCATAGGATTTGATGCTGGGTGTGCTGATCTGAGCACTCCAGAGGCTGTAGCAGCAGCTGAATCTTCTGTAGGTTTTCCATTGAATCCGAAGATAGCTCTTCTGATGATGATGATGATGACAACAGCGATAATGACAAAAATGGTGACCAAGGTAATAATAATAATGAAGCCATCTCTCCTGTGAAACATAAAAGATCAAAGTCTTCTCATGGGGATTCTTTCAGGGGTTCAGAAAAGTGGCCAAAGATTGTTGAGCTCTCATGAGAATCTTTACTAGAATAGAAGCAGGAGGACAGAGATTTGCTCATGGGGATTGTTTTCCTGAAATGAAAAGGAAACTATCAGCTGGATTATACAACAAGTGGAAGGGCTTTTTCTCTGGGAAGGAGAGGGAGCTGAATGTTTGATGAGTCTTTAATTTATCCAATGGTGGGATTTTGCTTATCCATTAAATACCAGATGTATGGAAAACAGGCCTGTCACTGTGAGTACCCTTTAAATTTTGAATGTTTTTACTATTTAGTCTTTCCAACTCTATTGGTGCACTTGTTTGATTGGTCCTAAACATAGTGATTACTCTTCTTCTTCAAACCACCCAATGGTGCCTTTGTAAATAATGCATATAGGAAGTTGTTGGCCTCCTTAAAATATACAGAAAAATACATAAAAAGGAATATAAACCTGTTCCACAATGGAGTTGTTGGTCAAAGCAGTTCTCTGCTTGTACAACTTTCCATAGCCCCTCTTGTAAATCAGTTACCGCACACTCTTCAAATTAGGGTACCTGGAAATATTTGCAATATAAATGCATTAGAAAGGAATAATTTTTCAAGTTCAAAACTTTTTATAGGATAGGATTTTAAGAAAAACAAGAGTGAGATAGATAGATACATACCCATATAAGTCACATAAGGCTGCTCAACCCTGTGCAACATGTTCATTGTTGCTTTGTTCACTTTAAGAAACACCCCGTAGAATATCTGCATTTGAAAAAGTGAATGAGATCTTTAGATCATCAAAGGCGCTCCATTTTCTAAAGTGTAGCATGCTTAGGTTAGTAAGCTCTATTGATGATGCATAACTGATTTACTTAGGCATTAAACTAATGTTCAATCTAAAGGAAACGAGTTATTAGATGAACCAATGATTCTGCCAATAAAACTATATCAAGAATACAGGTTTGAATATTTGATCCGAGACACATTTAATTCAGCTTCTTGAGTTACCCAGCTAGGCAATTATTTTCAATGTTTCAATCTAGATGGTTTCCTCTCACTAGACAATTTTAATTAAAATTGTTGTTTGTCTTCACAATATGTATGTCAAGTGCGTTCATGGACAGAATATAAATGCTAATGGGCCACAGTTCCATAACCTATCTCAGAAGCAACATCATACAGCATCACCCATAGTACTTGGGTATAACTAAAAGCCAATACAGTCACAGTACTAAGGTATAAGGATCCAGCCAAACAGAGATGATACTATTTCTTATTAACAGTGCAAGACCAAGCAATACTACTCCTAAAGGCGATTAAGTGACTTTCTTGGTGTATTTAAGACACTAGGTACCACTATAGGTTATTATTGTAAAATTAAGTGAAATATGATGGTAAAATTTAAAATAGAAAAAATTCAACAAGAGCATTTTTTTAGGCTATGGAAGCATAAAGGGCAACCATCATGAGGATGAGAAATGTGAAACCTACCTGTGGTTGCTTGGAGCAGAAAAAGATAAGGAGAGAGTGTTGTTTATCTCTATTCTTAGTCTATCTTTTATATGAGTGAATGACTGTGAGGTGTTTGAAGAAAAGACCTAAGTGAATAAATGGAGTTTTATTTGCATCTTGGGGTTTACAGTTCCAAAGTGGTGTGGTCTTTGGAAGGAATTAAGATTAGGAGGCGTGGGTAGCCAAGGTTCTGAAAAAGAATACCCAGAGAAGGAAAGGTGATGATCCGCATGGGGAAGGAAGAAACTGGTCATGGTGTGGTATGTTTGTGAGACGATCCAGAGAGAGCTAGAGATGAGGCTGTGATCACAGGGGATATGAGACGTCTTGCTGGTTTGCAGGGAGAGGAACTGAGAGAGAGCAGGCATGGTGAGACACCCATTGAAGTTAGGCTATAGTCCAGGGCATCTTCTGGTGTGTGTGGCTATGTAAAGAGAACTGAAAGAGAGAAGGGCATGTTGAAATCATCCTCTGGTGTGGGGAGTCTGTTCTCTGGCCGTAGTATGAGACGGTGGCATGATAGAGCTTGCTGTTGTTGTCAGCCAGTGGGAGGTTCTCATGCATCTGGGAGATGCTGGGTGCATGGGCTAGAGGACGTGAGCAAATGGTCTTCTGGAAATTGGTCTATGCAGACAGCAGTTAGTTGAACATGGTAGATAGTCTTGCTGTGCCGACCCTTAGAGTCGGGTACACCATCACTACTGATGCTCTTGATACCTCTTACAAGAAGATCTCGGTAATGGAGACTGGATGAAGGGCAGGAGTTCTGCTGCTTGTTACTGGTCATGCATACCCAGTGCATAGGACTGCTTCTAGGTGCCAAATCAAGTCCTTGTAAGAGATCTTAGGTTTCTTTCTCTCAAACTTGTTCTCGCACTGCACTGCATGCATTAACACCATTTGAATCGTGTTTGTGTGACATTGGAGGAGTAGTTCAATGTGGTGAAGATAGTTGTTAAACTGATTCCTGAGGTCAGGTAGAGAATCAGTTCAGCCTGATGCATGATTTCCTTGCCCCAGTTGCATTGGATGGTATCCATCTGTGTTGACTTGTGGATGTTTCTAACTCCAAGGATGATGAAGCTATATATAAAGTTCTGGGACGATGTGAGGCAGTAAAAGACCTCCTCTGTGTAAGGGCTGGCTACTGGCTTCTGGCTGCTACTGCAGGTGGTTTTTTTTTTTATGGATTTGTTGTGTCCGTAGGCTGCCTTGGTAATGGGATTCCATGTGTGGTTATGGTGGTGTAAGTTGCAATGGGCCAGAAGCAAATGAGTGGTGAAAAAACCAAGTGTCTCAGATTAAGGTGGAGCATGTTGCTGAATTTGTTTGGTAAACAAGGACAAATGAGGATGATCTCATTGAGATGGAATTCCAACATCAAGGGACTTATGGCAAGCGTGGAACAAGGTTGGAGTTGGTTCAACTAGTGTGGTGCTTGTTTCCCCGAAGCTCAGTTTCAGCTGCCGTGGGTTGGCTATCTGTTAAAAAGGTGTTACCTGCTTGAGAGGTATGACCTGTTTTGAAGAAAATGAGGCCGAGGTGGAATTTGTGGTCACATGTGTCCCTCATTTATGGTCTTGGATTTAAGCTGAGATTTTGTAGGTTGTTAAATAGAGTTGATGATAAAACTGTTCCTAAGTAGATAGTTCTCTGTAATAGATTCTGTTTTTCTAATACATATGTTGCTAGGTTGTTAGGTCTGACAATTTTTTTTGGAGAGAACTCTTGGAAGGATGAATCTGAGCTGAAGATCAGAGGAATGAGAGATTGAGAGACCGTGATGTCTTAAGCTTGGTGCATGGTCTGTTCGTTTATGCAGATGTTATTTTCTGGTTGAATAAAATCTCTGGAATTTTCTCTCATTTTCTTCTTCGTTTTGGCTATGGATAATCTTGTATCCGTTTAAGGAAGCTGCTTGCAAAGTCTGATAAACAACAGCCTCCATGAGTATATATATATATATTTTTTGATAATTTTTGAAGTTCATGAGCAACACGAATCAAATTAAAAGCCTAAATCACTTAACCACAATGCGGGAATTCAAAATACTAGATCCTATGTGAAAACCCAACAAGGTTGTTAGTTATTTGCCTAATGGACCTTGTATTTTGATCCTATGTGGCCCCAGCAAGGTTGTTAGTTGTTGCTAATGGACCTCTTTCTTCTCAAAGTGAAGAAAAGTTTGAATAATGTTCTCCACCGGCCATGTTCGAGCCCAATTCGAAGTCCACATCTGATTTCCTTTTACTGTAAATTTGGACCATAATTTGCGAGAAAACTTTTTTAGTAATTGAATAACACACAGAGGAAGGGAATTTAGGAAGATGACTTCAAATCTTATAACGAGGATGATGATCTATTGGACTAAGTTCTAAATGTTGAAGAAATATACATGATTAGGTCATCTTTGCTTGCCTATAGAAATGGGAATTGCACCTGTTAAGTTGCATAATAGAGAGGTTAGAGGAGAGGGAATCTAGATATATATGTATGCATGATTCGCAAATTTAGGCACTTTCTTTTTCTCAAATACAAAGAGCCAAATCTTGTCTCCAAACACCCAAATTCAGATTGTTGATGGTTGAGCAGAGCATAGCATAGCGAGAGAAAACCTTCAAAGCTTTTGAAAGATAAGTATTTAAACATAGTAGAAGAGAATCACCAATGGTGTTGTAGCCTGCTGCTTAAACTCTTTAGTAATATATATATAGTTTAAAATGGTGTTGGAGGAATGGTATATGCTTCAATTTCTGGTGTCTCAAATTCAATTCCTATTGATGGAGGAGTAAGAGATAAAGACACAAATAGATGGAACTGGCTCTAAAACGGCTGGCCGGGTTTTGTCTTAGCATGGTTCTTCGCAAGTTAATTAGTACTTTGGTCTAATAGCATATGATTTTTCTCACTTTAAGAAACATACTTTCCGGTTTTGAATCCTTTTCAAAGGGATGTTTTTGTTTTGTTAGCAAAAATTTCTATGATCAAGTTGAGTTAGATATTTAGGTGTTGATTTGTTTATATATATTATATATTCATGTCTTGGTGAATAGGGCAAAACAAAAATAGTAATTATCTTTGAATACATTAAAAGCAAAGTCTTCCCTTCTATTACCGAAATAGTGAAATTTACTTTCAAATCTTATATTGAGCCATAAAAAGCATACAAAGATCTTCAAACAACAGTTATTGCCTTTGGGCACGATTTCTGGCATAGGTCACTCTTCTTCTAAAGAGTAGCCATTTGACAATTTTGTCCACAAGATCAAAATATGCATCACACCAAGATCTTCTCATTGCCAATACAAAATAGGGAACTAAAATGCCCATAGCAAATCCCAAACGATACACAAATAAAACCATTGATCAATATAGCCCTGCTCCGATTTTGTATTCAACAACACTTGCCTTTTATCGAATCTTCATCACAACATTTTATGATTAGCGGAGTTCCCACGAGAGATTTTGGATTTCAACAAAAAACCAACTCTGTGAAAGTTGACATTTGCCTAATAAAAGGGATCTTATCGGAGAAATTGTTATTCGACAGGTTCAAATAACCTAAGGATGATAGTAAGGACATGCTTGAAGGAATGAAGCCAAAAAGCTTGTTACTTGACAAATCAAGGGAGGATAAACGTAACTGAAATGCTTTCGAGGTCGACGTGATGTGATTCATGAATGGTCCGAAACAACAAACCAAACAATTTTGTTAATTCCCTCGGGAAATTATAAAGCTAAATTGTTGTCGGATAGATCATGCTACGAACACGGGGAAAGAATCTGGTATATTCGAGGGTCGTCATTTTGTAATCACAACAACCTTTTTCATCTTTGAGAGCTGCTCGTTGTGATCTAAGAAAGATATACTCATGTGGTCTGAGCCATGGCTAAGCTCAACCAAAGTTCTTTGGAATTTCACTCGTCGGATCGTTTGGAAATTGCAAGATCGAAGACATGTAGAGAGCTTTGGCTCGGATGCCTAATTTAATTGGCTTGCTTTGGCCTCGATGCCTAATTTTGGAGATTTCAGCCCCTCCATTGTTTTCCATGTTGACTCGAAAAACCCTAATATTCAATCATATAGGAGAAGAAGCAAAAAAATCAAGCTAAAACAGCCAAGAAGCTGCGAAAGTCATAGCAAAAATAGGAAACAAAAATCATAAAAATCATAAAATAATATATATTTGACATATGGTGAAACTACTTTTAAAAAAATCAGTTACTTTCAGGCCCCAGAGACTTTTGTGCCTTAGGCACCTTGCTCGAATAACTATATGTTTGTTCGAGGTGATTATTTGGTTGTGGCGGCTCTTTTTTATTTTATTGTGGGCTCTATGTTATCTCATACATATATCCTGCTCTTGATTCTGAGAACCCACATCATTAATATGATTGTTATTTTTTCTGGTTTCTTTAGTATTTAGAATATAAATGTTACAATTAGGATCTCAAAGATCAAGTAGTTTATATCTTTTGATATCATGGGTGTTGATGACTAATTTTTTGTCGGGACTTGGGAGGATAAACCGACATTAAGGTTTTACTGATGAAGGGAAAGTAGCAAGATTCATGATACTAAATTTTCACATTTTAGACATTTCTAGAATATATGCTTTTCCTAGAATTTGGTCTTTCGACTTCCCTTGATTTACTAGTTATAGGAAAAGTGAAAGATTTCCTAGAGATATCGGGAATCTAATAAAAGGCTGGAGCTTGATGCAAGGTATGCATATGAACAACGATGAGGAAAAACTAAATTGTTGCAGGTTTCCATGCATTTTATTTTATTTCTAAGATTATAATGTCTTGATTAAAATGTAGGACAATTACGGGTGAGAACTATGATATCGAGGTCTTTCGATGGAAATCATCTGAATACATTGAGATGTTAAATGAAATATATTTGTTTTTGTTCTAGTTTGTTTTTCATTTTTTTTTTTTTTTGGGCTTTAGATTAACTATAACGGCTAATGGGTTTGTAATTGTTTGGGTGCATCAGTCCAATCTGTAGGATTTGGTCTTTGATATTCTTTGATCTCAACCTCCAGGTACATGTTTAGAGTGAATCTTTTTTTTTTTTGATAGGCAAAAAACAATATATTAAAAATTGAAGCCTGGGCACCCACTTAAGGTACACTAGAAGTATACAAAAGGGGCCGAATACGAAGGCCTGAAAAGGAAGAGCTAAGACAAAAAAAACAACCAACCCACCGCCCACGAAGCTACATAGAATCAACACTCCTCTTAAAGGAAAGGTTCCGCCCGGGAATCATAGTTGCCCTTACAAAAGACCTTAAAAAAGGACTTGACCTATCGAGCAAGGCGCATGTCCTCGAGGCTCAGCTGTTCATCTCAATCCGGTGCCCACAACAAGCCCGGGGGTGCAGCCATAGCTTTGCTTCTTTTTTTTTTTTTCTTGAGAGGGAGCCAAGACCCGGCCCATTAACGACTCTTTGCCCCAACCGGAGTAAGAATGGCCTGTCAGCGCCACGAAAGGAAAACAAAGTAGTCCACAAGCCCCAAATCTTAGGGTAGTGGATAAAGAGATGCTCCAAAACTTCTTAGTCTTGTCCCACGAGGAAAGGACACACAGTGGCAAGAGGCTTCGTTTTTATGTTGATCCATAGTCAAAATCTTCCCTACCAAGCCTCCCACACTAAAACCCCCACCTTTGGCAAGCCTGATAAGTTCGAATCATCTTGGGCACTAGGCTGCGCCTCCCACCTTCCAAGGTCATAACTAGACTTGATGAGAACATACCATCAACCATGATTCACCTAAATCTATCGGTATTAGGAAACTAAGCTTTTGGTGCTAACGGTACATATGAATCTGTGCCCCTCTTCTAATTCCCAATCATTAAAGTGTCTCTCGAATAAAGTTTCACCCTCCCTCTGTGCGGTGACTTCACAAATCCACCACCTTATCCCCTTTTGAGCTAGCCATCGTAGGAAGGAAAGAAAGACAAGAGGGGCTTCTGCTTTTGGACATCCTCCCAAAATTTGACTTTGCACCCATTTCCCATTTCAATCGAACAGTTCTGCCTTATCTGAATCACTTCTTTGCAAATATCCTTTCGACCCAGGCCCATGGCGCCTCTACAGGAGTGTTAGAACCAACACATCACTCTGTGCTGAGGTAATAATATTCCTCCGCTCAAGTTTTCCTCCATAGAAAATCTCGATTCCATTTTCTAAAAGAGCCTTGTTGAAATTTAAAAAGACTACGAATGCAGACCACCTTTAGCTACTCGAGCAAACAATATCCTACTTGACGGATGGATCTTCCTTTCAAGGTTGTCACCTCCTATAGAGTCTCTTTGGTTACTCCAATTTGATGTTGACTTTCCTAGGCAATCGAAAAAAAGGACATGACATAGTTGGGTAGATTGGACAGGCTACTTCTAATCAAAGTAAGTCTTCAACCTTTAGAAATGTATTGCCTTTTCCAGTTAGCTAGTCTTTTTCGAAACCTCTCTTCTACCCCATCCCACACACTAGAAGCTTTTCGTTTTTCTCCCAAAGGCAACCCGGGTACTCTCTTTGTGGTAGAGACCCGATTTTACCGCATAGCAATGGCCTAAATTTTCCTCGTTCTCAGCCACACTTACAGGTAAGCAGGCTTTATCGATTAATTCTCAACCGGAAAGGCTTATTAAGCCAAAATCCAGCTCGGATAAGCCATTTTGGTCTTTCGTGTCAATCGAAGGAATCCAGAAGATAGCTCTTCTGTTGATGGTGATAATGATGACGCGATGATGACAAATGACCAAGATGATGTATGATCTCTCACGTAGCAGCATAAAGATCAAAGTTTGCTCATGGGGATTCTTAGGGGTTGAAAGCGGCGAAGAAGACATTGAGCTCTCATGAGAATATTTACTGCAGAATAAACTTGTGAGACAAAGAATTTGCTCATAGAATGGGAATGTTTCTTGAAATAGAAAAGGAAACTATCGGTTGAATTATAAGGCTCTGACAAGTATATGGAAGGGCTTTTCTCTACGGGAAGGAGAATTTGAATGTTTTGATGAGTCTTTAATTTATCGTTGGGATTTTACTTATCCATTAAATACGGATAGCCCATGGAGAAAACGGGCACATGGCGCTAATTACCCTCTAAGAAATTTTGAATGTTTTTACTATTTGGTCTTTCTTGCTGTTGGTGCACTTGTTTGATTGGTCCTAAACATAGTACTCTTCTTCTTGAACCATGATGGTGCCTTGAAGCTTAAATGGCCGTAGGAAGTTGTTGGCCTCCTTAAAATTGTGAGACCTCACCTGGCCACGCTCAAATGAGGAGGGTTGGTGTCAGGTCGAGTGTGCACCATTTGAGAGGTTTCTTTTCGTACCTCTGTGGAGTGAGACCGGACCGTGAGCACAGGTGCGTCGGGGTGGTTCCGCTGCCGGCGTGGGCTGCTAGCTCGGTTGGTACAGTGGGCTCCTCGAATGGATATCTAGCTCCATGGTCTGAAATTCAACATGATGAAAAACCTGATAACCTGGACTCACCCTCGTCGGAGAGACCTATAAAAAGCCTTTTTGTAAGGGCCCCACCTGGCCCACGTAGAGGGGTGGTCCAACTCCTGAAGTCCCCTCACATTCAAAGCCGGTAGAGTCCCATCTTTGATTTCCACTACGTAGAAATTTGGACCATAATTCTGAGAAGAAGATATATGAAGAAGAGGAATTTATCACGAAGGAATATACATTATTTGAGGGAATCGAATATTAAAAACCAAACTATTCTAATCCAATAATACCTATCATTTTGAGTTCTTTTTCCTTTACGGATAATATTGAAAGATAATATTTGGGGGTTTCTTTTCCTTTGCAAGATTATTATTGCTCCTATTTCATGGCAGGTCCTCTGATTAGGATGTAATGATCATCATTGGTACCCCATTTTGATACTCCTCGGTCTATTATCTTTGCGGTCTTCATGAATATCTCGGCAATGACATAAAAAACTCGAACTCTTCTCCCTCCCGAACATTTATGATACTTGTTATTTTCTTGAATGCTACATTTTTCTTCTCAGTGAAGAAAGTTTGTATGAGTTTCTTGGCAAAACATATTGTGTTTTCTTCTGAATGCTATATTTTATTTTATATTAGGATGAGTCACTTTTACTTGAAAAAAAAAGATAATAATTTTGCAAGTGTGAGGGGATAGAGAAAAGATGAGAGATTAGGTTGAAAACTCTTGTAGAAAGATTGTTGTAGCACCTTTTTGGAAATGATGAATTGAAAATGGGTTTGGTTTCAAAGGAAGTAAATCACTAACGATGAAATGCTTTTATTTTTGTAGTAAAGTGGGAAGGAACACAATTTGATGACAGCCACGAATCAAAAGCGAATCGATCCCACATGTTGGTCTTGTCAGAGGCTCTTTTTTGTGGAAACCTTGGCTAAGGGAGTAATGGCTGAAATTCAAGGTAAACCCCACCCCCATGATGCCAGCTTGTCCTTATCCTTCCCTGACCCAAAATATCATATCATTAAATGATCATAGGGTCCAGTGTCTAACTCCCTACACCGGGGCCTTGATTTAAGTGAGGAAATTAGTAGTGTTTCGGTCGGATTATTGATGATATTTTTGATCATGGTCGAACTTTAAATCACTCAGTCAATATTTTTGATTTAATCATTAAACCGATTTTAAAACATTGAAAATTAGTGTACAAAAAATTTCAACTCTAAGTCTTTATAAAAATAGAGTATACAACAACATAATGAATATAATAAAAGAGTCTGATCTGGCATTGTGACAAATCAGCGTCATCCATGAATCAGTTAACAGTAAATCTTTGGATATCTTCTTGTTCTACTCTCTATCTGACACTCAAACACAAAAAGTAAGAAGATCAAATTCTCTTGCTTCCCATCCGACTAATTTTTACTTCTTTATTCTATAAGCCAAAGCAAGTGAACACAAGTAAACACAAATATAAATCAATAGACTTTAATTAATGAAACATACTTTCCGGTTTTGAATCCATTTTGGTAGAGCTGATTTGCTTAAATATTCATGTTTTGGTGAATGAAGCCAAAAACAAAAACATGTAATGAGATATAGATTAGAGAATAAGTGTAGTATACCACGACTAATACAGGAAGTTATAACATAGAATAATTATCCTTGAATAAAGGTAGTGTTTCCTTCTATTAAAAATAGTAGAATTCACTTTCAAAGCTTCTAATGAATCTTAAAAGCATACGAGATACACAAACGCATTTATTTACTTTATGGTGATGGTTTCTAGCATAGGTGACTCTTTTCTAAGAGTAGCCATTTGATGATTTTGTCCACAAAATCAAATATGCATCACACCAAGATCCTCATTACTTGACTGAATACGACTAAATGCAACCAATCTCAATGTGCTGATGAGCCAGTGCTGGTCCTTTAGCCACATCATCTTCTTATCTGTATACTTATATATATACCAATCTATCTTAGCACTTTGCAAACTAACGGGTTCACAAAAATTTGGTTTCAGTATCTTTTAAGTTCTTCTATCAGTATATCTCAGCTTTCAAAATAGATATCAGTGAAAGCTCTCGGTTTTGAATTGTCGTTCTCTCGTTTAGGTATAGACTTTCAAGTCTTGTTTGTAAATATTACACAGACTTGGTGGATCTTAGAAGTCGAACTTCTCTACATCTTATATCATTCTTCGGATTCATTTTAATGACACCCCTTTACCTCATGCTATTCTAATTCTTAGTTTGTTTTCATTGCATTTTGTAACTGTATCCTCTGGGATCCAGGTTCAGTTATGTAGTAGTTGTTTCTTAGGTTCAGTTTATTTCTGATGGACATTGATCAACAAGTGTGGTTTTGATGAGTCAGTCTTTTATCTTCATGGTACATGAGTCTTAGTTCAGTAGTCTGGAGTTGGTAGAGCTTTGGATTCTGTGGAGTTTCGTGGGAGGATCTAGTGGACGGTCTGTTTTATCTGTCGGAGATCAGTCCTGGAGCTATCGTATTTGATAGCTTTTGTTTGCATTTTGGAAAGTTAGATTTCAAGGGTTTCTTAGTTTAGTATTAAATCTGTTAGGTAAAGATGTATGAATTCGTTGGCAGTTTTATGTAGAGTCAATTTTGGATGGGAGGTGCTATGTGGTGTAAAATGTAGTTCTGTTGGGAGTGGGTTAATGAATGGCCAAATCAGGTGGAGCTGCCGTCAAGTTGGAATGACTCCTATAAATGTGAGTATGGAAAAGTTGGTGGGTTGGACTGAAGCTTGGTACCATGGCTCAACTCTTTGTTTACTGGATCTCTGTAGTTCCTGTTTTTTTTGGTTTTGTAGAATGTTTGGTGTCTTTTTATATTTGAGTAGTGGCCTCTGTTGCATGTTTTTACTTAAGGTTTGTCTTGTATGTTTCAGAAATAGTAGATAATGGATTATTTTACTATTAGTGACTTTTTGGGTTCTCAGTTTGCATCGTTTGCTGTACTTGTTTTCCACATGAAGTACTTAAGGTTTTAGAGTGGGTTCTTTGTATTTTGGTGATGTATTTAGAAAATTCATTGAATTCAGCTTTTGTGTAGCCCTAAATTGTATATAGGTTTAGAATGAAAGTACCCAGTTTTATATTAATATAATACTTAACTGTGACTAGATGGCTCTGAGTTTGCTAGTTCTTAAGTTTAGCGTTTGCTTGGAGCCTTTTGGGACCGAGTTAGGAGTTGCTATATCTTTTAGTTGTTTATTTGATTACTTTATCATTCTCAAAATAAATCTGGACAAAGTTCTTGGTTCTTAAGCTCTTTTTGGCTGGTTTATATACATATGAAATACAAAGTAAATGGGTTTGGGTTCAGCCCATCATTTGACTAGTCATGTTTTTCAGTGAATTCTTAGCTGTGGGTTCTAAATACCAAATTCAATATCTGGGTCTTCACGGCCTTCAAACTGTGAGTCACCCTTCCCAACCCATCATAAAAGCATCCAAGTGAAAAGGCCTAAGTTTACAAAACAATGAGGCATGCTTAGCATCCAGTATGATGCTTAAAATTAACAACCATTATCTGAGGAAAATTATTAAATATTTTGGTTTCACAATAAAATATAAAAAACAAAACAAATATAATAAAAATTTCTTAAATTTTACATGTTTTTAATTCTTGATCATATATAATGGAATACCAAATAAAATGAGTTCCAATAAACATATATCTAATTAAATTTATTAGTTAAACATTTATTTTATTATTTTCCTCCTAGCACCATAGATTCTAATTTTCTATTTATGTTTCTTTAAAGAGATTTTTTGAAACTCTTAAGTGGCAATTTTCTTCTAAGATTTTTTAGTAACAATTTTTTGGTGGGCATTTATTGATTCTAATACTATGGAAAATTGTTTTTCTTTTTTGGATACTTGATTAAAAGATGCAGCAGCTAAAATCTGAGCTTATCTTAGAAGACACTTTCTTAGTACATCACATCAAATAAAGATTAAAAAATTAGGTGCAAATTAGTAGCATACCTTTAATAAGTAATTAAATTCCTCCCAAAGCGGAATCATAAGGAATCGTTTATTTCCTTTAGGCATGATTTTTGGCATAGGTCCTCTTTCTAAAGAGTAGCCATTTTGACAATTTTGTCACTTAAAATCAAAATATGCATCACTGAGATCTCTCCCATTGCCCAACACAAAATATGGAACTAAATGCCCACGGCAAATCCAGGCTAATGCTCTGACCAGACATTGATCAGCAAAAGCCACTATCAATTTTGTCCTCAACACTTTTATCTGTACCTTCATCTTGACACTTTATGACTAGCGGAGCTCCACAAAGATTTGGATTTCCAGCAAAGGCAGACTCTGTGAAAGTTGACATTTGCCCAATAAAAGGGATCTTATCAGAGAAATTGTTATTTATTAAATTCAAATAACGAGGATGATAATAAGGACATGCTTGAAGGAATGGGCCAGAAAACATTGCTTGACAATCAAGGGAGGACCGGGTTGTTGTAGCTTTGAAATGCTTTGGAGATTCGGCCAATGATGTGATTCATGGACAAGTTAGAAACACCAAAATAGCTCATTTTGTTTATTCATAGGAAATTCTCATAAATTATTATCGGATGAATCTATACTCACAACAAGGAAAAGTCTTTTATATTCGAGAATTAGACCTTTGTAATAACAATCAACTTTTCTTCCTCTTGAAATGTTTGGTTGTCACTACGAGAGATATCTCATATTATAGATGAGTATGGCTTCATCTCAACCAAAGTTCTTAGATTTCGCCCATCCCAGTTGTTTTGTGCAATATCAGAGACATGCGAAAACTTAGAATTTAAGCAAGGGAGAAGTCTTCAGAAAACATATTTGACCTCAAGTTAAATTACAAAGTTCGGAAGCGGTTCGATCAGCGAGAATCGACTAGATAAGTTATTATGCTTGGATCGAGGACATCAGGCACATTTAAATTTTGCAAAGATGAGGGGGCTCTCACGAGAAAGCTTATTGTGGTTTAGGTGTAGTGATTTGAGTAGTTGCAGTTGATCCAACGACTTTGGTATCATCCCAGACAAATTGTTATTTCCAAGGTCTAGAACAATTAGGCTATAGCAATTGTTTATGGTAGAAGGAATGCTTCCAGTCAAATTATTGCTTGAAAAATCAATGACTTCAAGAGAGATTAGAGATGCCCTCTGAATGCAGGATGGTCTTTGTTATTGTACGAGAAGAAAAGAATACAAGTTGGTAGGAATTTGCCTATATGTTTGAATTTGGTAATTGGCCTTGTAACTGATTGTGAAAGAATTAAGTACTCAGAATTAGAAATATTCAAAATGAGTTTGAGTTCTCTTGAAATCTCTTCAGCATTTAGAGATAGAATGCATGAGATATTTTGAGAGACGAAAGCCAAAAACAGATGGGACTATGTGACATGAACCCATAAAAATATATCTTAACTGGAAAGGGGGAGTCCAATTGGAACTAACATCAAACGAAGGAAAGAATTGGAGTCTATGTATAAGATAGTCCAAAGTTACGTAACTTCCAAAATGTTGTTAATCGAGTTAAAGCTCGTTGATTGTTTCGAAGATTTAGATTGAATAAGTTGGAAAGGTTTCCAATGAGATTTGGAATTGAACTTTATAATGATCAAAAGTAAAATAATATAATCTTAATTAAAATTGTATAATAAATTAGAATAAAAATAGTAAATAACATAACAAATGAATGCATGAAGAAGAATTAATTTAAGGAATTAAAAGCAAGAAATATGATTATTAACAATCGTCGGTGAATAAAAATAGTCAAGAGTGATACTTTTTTTTCTTTTGATATATAATAAAATAGAATAATTTATTTTCGATAATGTTATAAGACTAGAAGGATTTAGAATTGATATCAATTATTTTAATAATAAACCGTATTTTGAATTTAGTTATAGTTTATTACAAGAAAATATAAATCGATTTTTCGATTTAAATCTAAATAATTTAGAGATTTTAATTTTGATTGTAACATCTAATCTAATTAATTAATTTTACAAAAAGGACAATTCATATATTTAATTTCTAAAGATACTCTAATAGAAATAGTAAATTTTACCACAAAAATGTAAGAGCTTGTTTAATGGAGTCCTAAACAAACATAAAAATTCATAATAAAATTTTAATAAAATAGTTTAAAAAGTATACCATGAGAATAAAAGAGGTTGAAGCTAAAATCATAAGTATATAATCAAGAGAAAATTCAATGAAGTGAGTAACTAACTTGTAATTGATTATCGAAGATCCAAATATTGTAAGTTACTTAGTTATTGGAGCTTGGAATTGAACATGGGAAAAGAGTAAAAAATATTTACTAATTAAAAAATTATGCAATAAACAAATGATAAAAAATAGTGAATAAGAAAATAAATGCATTCACAAACAATTAGTTCAAAAAAAAATATTATTCTTTATGCAATAATAAACATAAATAGTGAGAATGGTCATTTTTTTGTCTTTTCTAGTAATAATGAAATAAAGTAATTTTATATCAATATTGGAAGACTAGTACTTGGATTAATCATTTAAATATCATGTGGGTTTGGACATTTAGGAGTATATTAAAAGCTAAATGGAAATTTTGAAATAAGATTAGAGGCTAGGAATTAATTCGAGGAGGCCAAGGGTAGAGTGGTCTTTTACCACTTGAGGACCTCGTGACATAAGTAATAAGTTATATATGCCATTATGGAAATAGAAAGATGGAATTGAAATAATAAAATGGAAGGACTAAGTAGTAAAAATGAAAAAGTAGCCAAGAGCTGGCTTTCCAAAGCGTAATGGCCTTAGAAGTGGATAAGTGAAGACCAAATTTGGTCTCCAAAAGAGAGAAGAGACCGTATAGAGAGAGAGAGAAAGAAGAAAGAAAGAAGAAGAGGAAAGAAGAAGAAGGAGAAGATCAAAAAGAGTATGGAACTATATTTATCATGGATTCTGAATTATGTATGACTTTCCATGCTTGTATGATTAATAGGCTTTGTCCCCGAACATGGGGTTTTTACAAGTTTCATCTTAACCCAAAAATTATGGAAAGTAAGCAGTAAAACTTGAATAGAACAAAAACATATGAAATCCTCAGTTTGAGGTTGGATTCATAGTTCAATAGCGAAATAATTGAGTTAGGGTTTAGAATAAACCTAACTATTATATTAGGGTTATGTATGGATCATAGCCATATTAGGGAAGTGGGTTTGAGAGTAATTCATGAAGGATTTTTGAAATAAGAGAAGTATTGAAAGAAAATTAAGTAAAATTGAGGTTATAGGATGAATTTGGAATGGCTTTGAGGTGTAGATGAAGTATAGAGTTGAATTGGGTATCAAAAATATGGAAAAATGGGAGAAAAATACACATTTTTGACATTTTACGTGACATGTACCGGTACACATTGAAAGTGTGTGATGCCCCCAAAACAGGTCTAGTTGACTACCCGTCCAGCAGCGGAATCTGAGTGGATGTCGGGTTCTTAAACGAAACAGAAAAATCGAGCGAGTCTCGCTGTGCGGGGAGCTCTGCCTAAATACGGTGCACAACAAATAACTGTCCCCAAACGATCAATATATGCAATATATATCTGACATGAGTAAAATTACTCTTGGGCTCATGAAGCAATCTCGCTAAGATCCAATTATCGCCTTCTAATCTTCAATTATCTCCCGATAATTCCATAGTTGATTGCCTTTTATACAAGCATGTATTAAAATCTGATTACAATACATGTTATGTCCCGAAAAAAGCCATGTGCAATGAGCTTAACTCCAAAATCAACTTTCCGAAATATGAGTTGTCTCTCGCAGCTCGCACATCTTGAAATAAAGGGGTCCCACGAGCGAGGTGTTAAAGCTCGTTAGGAGGAGAATCATGCAAGTGGAACTCTTCATGCACACAGTCAGGTCTGATGGCTCGATGTGTGTTTCAGTAAATACATAGCCTACTTGAATGTCTACATGTCATCCCCATGTCACGAGTCCTCACCGACTCACACACTTACTAAGCCATATGCGAGAAAATAATCATTTTCAAAACAAAACCCGTTGTTCTTGAAAATACCTTGTCGAAATATTCGGTAAAATATGGGACTACCCTCAGGAGGTGAATTGGTTGGTGAGCTTTCCGAAAGTCATGGTCCTCGTCAAGGAAATGATCTGTTATTACATCTCCCAATACGGTCTCGGGAATATCGTCGCGTGAAATTCTTTCGCAACCATATCAGTTTTACAAAAATACCTTGTCATGCACTCGCACCTAATTCTAGGTTGCAGGTCTGCGTATCATCGTGTATGCCATTTTCAAATCATTTACACAATATGTCAATATGCATATTTTCAATCAAGCTGATTACAACGCGTGTAATTCGACCCACATCAATCATCACCCAGTTTAGCTCATGACGAATAATGGCCTTGCGATGACTTCTGACACAATTTATTTCTATATAATTGTGTCATTGTAGTAACACCTCAAACATTAACCTAATAATTCTTTGATGGACCCGACTCTCCAAATTAATTTCTACACATACCAAGCATTCCAATTCACACAATTTCATGCCAAACCATGGACCTTTATGCCACATTTCACACAAACCAGGCATTTAACGAGTCAAGGAAACCAGTGTTTGTCCACGGGCGACCCATGTCAACCACCACTTTTTGGGCGAATTTCTTACCCATTACGGTCTCATAAACACAAGCATAATTTATTGAATAAATTATCTTAAAGAGACCCATAACAGTCAATGCTTGATGTCTAGATTGCCCAATCGGCTCACAATTCTAATAACACAGGTCCGTGAGAGTTAAATGGCCCATTCGGCCTTTATCATCTCGAAGCATGCATTTTGTGCCAAATTCCCTAGTGACCACTTAGTTCGGCGATCAATGACAAAAATCCTAGATGTCGGTCCATGTTTGGGGCCGTCAAGCGGCCCCTCACGGCCTCAAACCAAGCGAGAACTGAGAAGCGGCAAAAATGGGAATAAAAGCATGATAGGAAAATCCTACCTCTTTGGGGTTGTCAAAACTACGCAAGCAGGGTCCCACGCGTGGCTGCTCAGCGTAGAGCGTTCCCTTCTTGCTCGGTCGATCCAGCGTCAGATCGTGTATTTGAGAGAAGTCGATGCAGAGATCACCGTTTCTTACCCGCGCCTCTTGCATCCCCAAATAATGCCTCTCACGTTTTTCTTTTTGCTTTAAGTGGAGAAGAAGGCCACTGTAGCCTCTTTTGTCTTCTAATTCACTTAATCCCATTTAATTGATTAATTTTCTTAACTTTGAGTTTGACATTCGTGCTTGCCTCGGCCGTCAGTTTCATCATTTATCTACTCCTTACCACTTATGGTACATGAGTACATGCTATATGCTCCTTTATTATAGCATCGAAAAATGATTTCTGACACGGCTTAGCGATGCCTCAGCGTGCCGACTCGAATATCGGCAAATTGCGAAATTTTCACGTCTTAACTAGATTTGTGAGGCAGTTCAACGGTGCAATCAGTTTCGTCATCCGAGATCTAGAGAATTAATTCGCAGTTTTTAGTAATTGCAATTTTGTAATCAAAATTACGATTTTGCCCTTATTCGAAGTGGAATTTAAATTAACACAAAGTGTGGGTACACGTTGTGTTCTGGTCATTTTTGGCGAAAGTGTACGGTACACATTAGGGGTGTGGGGTACACTCTCTTTGCTGTTCCCAATTTCGACCAGTTTCGTATTTTAGCTATAACTTGCTCATTTCTTATCCGATTTGAGTGATTCAAGTGGCCAATTAAAATAGACTTCAAGGGAGAAGTGAACCTAAAGAAATGAATGTCGTCCAATTATGAAAAGACAAGTAATGATTCACTCAAAAGTGGGTATGTGCTGAGCTTGATTCACGCATCGGGTTGATCATACGAGTAGTTCGAGTTGTTGGACGTGTCAGTTTCGGTGCTCCGAGATTGGGTGATTCGGTGGAATAGAACCCTTAGCACCTTAAATGAGTATAAGGACTTGAGTGTCAAAATATGAAGTTAAGACCACGGAAAAATGATATCCTGGCTGTCCTTTAGAAAAATCGGTAAAATGGTAGTTGGCATAGAAAATCTTATAACTTTATTCGGTTGATCCGATTGGATTGATTCCAATTCTTAAATAAATTAGATTCGTAGATGAATAAGAATATATGAATGAGGTGTGATTTCATAGACATCATACCTTATAAATTATATGAAGTCATATGTAATGTAGTAAACAGGAAAATATAGAAAATGCAATATGTATAGATGTGTCCAAGAAAACATGAATATGATATGAATATAGGATTATATGATAGATATACTCAAGTGAATAGATAGAACATGCTAAGAACAAATGATAGGAATACGTAAATGATAGACATAACAAAAGGAATAAGATAGAACGTGATAGGAACACATGATAGGAAGGCATAAATGATGAAAACGATAGAAATAAGTAAAAGATGACAAAACATAGGAATGAGGATATGATGCATAAATGATATAAAGGGATATGAATAGATAATGATATATATGAATATATGAATACAAGAGTGCATAGAGGCATTCATGATATATGATAGACAAAACTAAATGATAGCAAAAGATATGAATATATGTATTATAGAGATATATGAAGCGAGTAATATGAAGCTACGAGATGAGAGCAGAATACGAGTAAAGTAATGATAGTATATGTATAAGCGATTATGATAACAATAGTTATTATTGCTTATGAAATATGTACGAAAATGTAATAAAGTGATTATCTTGCTTAGAACATGAGTAGAGAGAGGATAGATAGGCATGCCTATAGGGAAGATCTGATTCTGCAAACTGTTCGTGAAGCGGATATTGGCGTTTGGTCGATGATATAGATCCATTTGGATCGGGTGGCGCGAGGTCACACAATAGGCGGATCGCGCGCCGTGCGGTGATGAACATGTGCAGGTAGCATATGACATAGGTCCTTTGTCACCGTGCGGTGATGATACCTTCGGGTATTAGCAAGCGAGAGATCACTTTGCCTGCGATACGGTGATGGTAGCCAGATGCGCATAGTTTCTGTGTATCCGTTTAAAAGGTATTTGCGAACGTAAATAAAGGAAAATGATATGTATAGAAGATATGACTGATAGAAGCATAGCCTTGCTATGCGATAAGTATAGACAATTATAAGAACAAGTAGTCTGAGTATAAATTGATAGAAAATAAATTATGAACCTGAAAAGTAATAAAAGTATACAAAAGCACAAAGTATATAGGATGAATAGAATAAGAATGTACAAATTTATATGAAGTATAGGAATGATGCGGGACTCTTGAGGATATGAAAAGTACAAGATGAACACCTATAATAGGAAAGTATACAATAGTACAAGTATGAAAGTGAAGAATAATAAATCATAGAGCCAGAAAGATGAAAAAGACATAGACTAGAGACATGCTATGTAACTTGACAAAGAATAGGAATATTGAAAAGACATATAACAGCGTGAGCGATGAACACGGAGACAAGTATGGAATGTAAAGTACTTTCGAATAGGAATCTGAGAAAAGTATAAGTAGGATATGCCAAGATATAGAACATGTAATGAAAAGTTTGACATGCAATAGGAATATAAGATGATAAAGAATTTAAGTTATAGAAATATGTTTAAGTATATATAATGCATATGTATAAAGCATGACGATCGCCATTGGTGGTTGTCATGCTTATGTTCCGCTAAGGCGTAAAGAAGTTTGGCAGATTGTTCAATCGGAGTGTAGTGCGAAGCGAAGACTTGAGATGGGGACGGGATATTCCACGCCGGCCATGGGCCGACTCGAGAGATAGGTGCTCCTCAGTATTGCTTCCTTGATCTCGATGTTTGTAATAGAAAATGTACATGTATAGGTAAATGGGACTTGTATATGTGTATAGATTTTTATGGGCGCCGCCGGTGGTAGTTCTTTTAATTGTATATGTAAATGATTTTTGTTATTCTGGTATTTATATCTCTGAGTCTGAGTCTTAGACTACGAAAGAAACGAATTCGATAAAGTCCTAGTAAGTAAAATATATGGCGCTAGATAGTCTCGCGCCCCGGACTTCGGTTCGGATCCGCCAATCGAGTCGGGCCGGGATCGGGGGCATGACAAATCATCCATGCTAATTATTTCTTAAATAACAAACTACAATATTTTGAACAAAGCAATAGTTCAATAAGAGAATGATAGAAAATAAAAATGAAAGCTAGAAAGTGAATTGCAAATTATAAAATATAATTTATAACTTAAATGATGAAGACAATTATTTAGCCAAACAATTATTTTAATTTGGATTTTCTATTTATTCACAAACTAATAGAAACTATGAATGTGAAATTATTATAGTTATCTAAATTTTAAAAAATTGAAAAATTATTATTCTTTCATGCGTTGGTGAATAAAAACGATAAGAGTGATATATATTTTTTTCTTTTTCGATATAAAACATAAATATAATAATCTATTTTTTGATAATCATTATAGATTGAGGATTAATAATTGATATTAACATTTTTTTGATATAATAAGCCAAAGTATTTGAATTTAGTGATAGTTTATTACATGAAAATAGAAATCAATTTTCATTTAAATGTAAATAATTAAGAGACTTCAATTTTATTAGTGGATATCTAATCTAATTAATTTTAAAAAGTGTAAGACCCCGGAAAATTTAGATTTTCTAAGGAAGGATAAAATGATAATTTCGGTGAAAATCCGGAATTTTTCTAGATCTCGGATGACGAAACGGATTTCACCGTTGGAATCGTCGTGCGAAATCTAGCTACCACGTCGAATTTCATTGAATTTCGAGGCCGGTCGGGATTTTCGTTTTCGAGGGGCACGTGGGGAGTGCGGTCATGGCACTTTATGTGTGTGAGCTGCGTGTCGACCTATGGGAAAAGTCAGACATTGAGCTGATCAGAATCACATGTTACACATGGCATCTCGTGCCATTGGTGAGAATCTAAGTTAGATGGATAAGTGGATAGGGTAATCTGGGTGTCAGTGAAATGGACACGTGGCGTTGAGAGGACAAGTCTCTTGTCGTCTTGACAAAATGGATTGAGAGAGAGGAAGAGGAGGAAAAAAAAGAGCAAGCGGAAGAGAGGAAAGTGTGGGATTTTTTTAGAAGAGAAGCTCTACGCATCTGCAGAATTTCGGCGATCGGACTTGCGAGCCCAAACAGAGGCAAGCAAAGTTAGCCATGCAGCAAGGACACACGTGGGTACCCGATCTTGGGAGTTGGGCAAACTCTAGGAAGGTAAGGGTCTTTCTCTACTTGTTTTACTTTTGTTTAAGGGCCGTATAATGGATGGGGAGTTTGATGCTTGGATAGCGGGTGATTTCGGTTCCAAGATCTGGGCCAGAGTGAATAATCCACTGGAGTGGTTTAGACAGTCCACGGGTGATTGTGACTTTGTGGGCGGTCGAGATGGAGCTGTGGTTGTATAATGAGCTAACATGTTATTGTTTGTAAATTGAATAACATGATTTATGGAATTAATTTTGATAATATATGCATGGGTGATATATTAGCATGTGTTGAATGTTTGGTGTGCCAATTCTACTGTTCTGGCTTGGTGAGAATTAACCCAGTAGGGAAATTCACTCTTGGGCATTGCTCGCCACAATCGGAAATACCATTTCAGGTACCGAAGACGCACTTGGGGATGGGACGCATTCGGGGCCTTAGAAGAGAAGAAATGGCCAAACCGGCCTTCTCTTGTATTTTTGTAGAAATTATGGGCAAGAGACCCAGTTTTGTATAAATTGTAATTAAACACAATTGTAAACAAATTCTTTTTGTATAAAATGTATAATTGTGTTGTATGGATTTGCGGGCATTATTGAGCCGTTTTACTTATGTATGGGTCTCATGACGTGAGACATGTAGATTTCCGCGAGTTGACCGGTAGTCAACGGACACCCCAGGTTTGGGGTGTCACAAAAAGGACAATTCATATATTTTATTTCTAAAGATACTCTTATTGAAATAGTAAACTTTTCCATAAAAAAATGTAAGAGCTTGTTTGATGGAGTCTTAAATAAACATAAAAATTCATAATAAAATTTTAATAAAATAGTTTAAAAGGTATACCATGGGAATAAAAGAGGTTGAAGTTAAAATCTTAAGTATACCATCAATAGAAAATTTAATGAAGTGAGTAACTAACCTTATATTGATTCCATCCAGAAAGATCTAACCCTTCGAAGTTTTAAGTTCACCCAGCAATTTGTGAATTTCCCACATCAATTGATTCTGCGACAAGTATAACACCCTTAAATTAGGTGAGGTTTTTTTAGAGTGCGAGTTTCGATTAGTGATAATCTCGGAGTAAACTTAGATTTCAAGTTGTTATAACTCAAATCCAAATATTGTAAGTTGCAAAAGTTTCCAATGGAGCTTGGAATTGAACCTGTAATGAGAAAGAGTAAAAATATTTACTAATTTAAAAATTATGCAATAAACAAATGATAAAAATAGTAAATAAGAAAATAAATGCATTGAAAAACAATTTGTTTAAAGAAAAAATATTATTCTTTATGCATTAATAAACATAAATATTGAGAATAGTCATTTTTTTGTCTTTTCAAGTAACAATAAAATAAAGTAATTTTATTTAAATATTGGAAGACTAGTACTAAGTTAATCATCCATGCTAATTATTTCTTAAATATGTAAACTATAATATTTTGAAAAAGTAATTGTTCAATATGAAGATAGAAAATAAAAATGAAAACTACAAAGAGTGAAAGAAAATTGCAAATTATCAAAATATAATTTACAATTTTTGCAATGAAAACAATTATTTAGCCAAACAATTATTTGTAATTTCAAGTGATTTTTTATTTATTCACAAACTACTAGAAACTATGAATGAGAAATTATTATAGTTATCTAAATTTTACACAATTGGAAAATTATTATTCTTTCATGCATTGGTGAATAAAGACGGTCAGAGTGATACCTTTTTTTTTTCTTTTTCGATATAAAACATAAATATAATAATCCATTTGTGTTAATGTTATAAGATTAGAGGATTAATAATTGATATTAACTATTTTTGATAATAAGCCAAAGTATTTTGAATTCAGTGATAGTTTATTACATGAAAATCGAAATCAATTTTCATTTAAATCTAAAATTAAGGGCTTTAATTTTATTAGTGGATATCTAATCTAATTAATTTTAAAAGGACAA
Organism: Tetrastigma voinierianum; assembly: GCA_016808115.1. Classification (NCBI taxonomy): domain Eukaryota; kingdom Viridiplantae; phylum Streptophyta; class Magnoliopsida; order Vitales; family Vitaceae; genus Tetrastigma; species Tetrastigma voinierianum. Next base: position 118,204 of record JAEQBH010005120.1, on the reverse strand, counting down.
TTCATATATTTATTTCTAAAGATACTCTTATTGAAATAGTAATCTTTTCCATAAAAAAATGTAAGAGCTTGTTTGATGGAGTCTTAAATAAACATAAAATTCATAATAAATTTTAATAAAATAGTTTAAGGTATACCATAGGAATAAAGTGGTTGAAGCTAAAATCTTAAGTATACCATCATTAGAAATTTAATGAAGTGAGTAAGCTTAACGCTGTAATTGATTATCATTGGATGTAAGCTGCTTTCCGGATGTTTAAGTTCATCCAACCAGTTTGTGATTTTCCCATCAATTGATTATGGACATTATAACTCCTTAAATTAGGTGAGGACTTTTGGGTACAAGTTTCGATTCCATTGATAATTTCGAATTAAACTTCCATTCAAGTTATTATAACTCAAATCTGAGATATTGTAAGTTGCAAAAAGTTTCCAATGGAGCTTGGAATTGAACACCTTAATGAGAAAAAGTAAAATATTTACTAATTAAAATTATGCCATAAACAAATGAAAAAAATAGTAAATAGGAAATAAATGCATTTGAAAAACAATTTGTCTAAAGAAAATATTATTCTTTGTAGTAATAAACATAAATATTGAGAATAGTCATTTTTTTGTCTTTTCTAGTAACAATAAAATAAAGTAATTTATTTATCATTGGAATACTAGGATTAATCATCCATGCTAATTATTTCTTAAATAAACTATAATATTATTTTAGACAACAATGGATTCGATAAGAAGATAGAAAATAAAAATAGAAAACTACAAAGAGTGAAAAGAAAATTGCAAATTATCAAAATATAATTTAATTTTACTTAATGAAAACAATAATTATTTAGCCAAACAATATTTTAATTTCAAGTGATTTTTTTATTTATTCACAAACTACTAGAAACTATGAATGATAAATTATTATAGTTATCTAAATTTTACACAATTGGAAAATTATTATGCTTTCATGAGTTGGTGAATAAAAACGGTCAGAGTGATACCTTTTTTTTCTTTTGTGAACATAAATATAATAATCCATTTGTGTTAAATATTTATAAGATTAGAAGTTAATAATTGATATTAACTATTTTTTGATAATAAGCCAAAGTATTTTGAGAATTTAGTATTATTAGTTTATTACATGAAAATCGAAATCAATTTTCATTTAAATCTAAATAATTAGAGACTTCCAATTTTTATTAGTGGATATCTAATCTAAATTAATTTTAAAAGGACAATTCATATATTTTATTTCTAAGATACTCTTGCATTGAAATAGTAATCTTTTCCATAAAAAATGTAGAGCTTGTTTGATGAATTTAAATAAACATAAAAATTCATAATGAAATTTTAATAAAATAGTTTAAAAGGTATACCATAGAGATAAAGAGGTTGAAGCTAAAATCTGCACATACCATCAATAGAAAATTTATAGAGTGAGTAACTAACCTTGTAATTGATTATCATAAGATCTTAACTCTTCCGGATGTTTTAAGTTCCACTGACCCGGTTTGTAATTTCCTATCAATTGATTATCTTTGCCAAGCGTAGCTCCTCAAATTAAATGAGGACTTTTAGGAATTTGCAAGTTTCGGTTCGATGATAATCTCGAGTAAACTTTCATTCAAGTTATTATAACTCAAATCTGATATTGTAAGTTTACAAAAGTTTCCAATGGAGCTTGGAATTAGACACATAATGAAAAGTAAAAATATTTACTAATTAAAGAATTATACATAAACAAAAATGATAAAAATAGTAAATAAGAAAATAAATGCATTGAAAAACAATTTGTTTTAAAGAAAAATATTATTCTTTATACATTAATAAACATAAATATTGAGAATAGTCATTTTTTGTCTTTTCTAGTAACAATAAAATAAAGTAATTGATTTATTTTAAATATTGGAAGACTAGTACTAAGTTAATCATCCATGCTAATTATTTCTTAAATAACAAACTATAATATTTTGAACAAAGCAATAGTTCAATAAGAAAAGATAGAAAATAAAAATGAAAACTACAAAGTGAAGAAAATTACCAAATTATCAAAATATAGAAGATTTTAATTTATGAGTATTTAGCTAAACATTTTTTTTTTTTTTTAGTTTCAGCGATTTTCTATTTATTTATAAACTACAAGAAAATGTGAATAGAAAATTATGGTCACCAAATTTTACACCCAAATGAAACACCATTAGAGAATAAGCTAAAAGGAACATAGATTAACCTAGTATTATGATAATATTTTGAAACAAAAATGCTATAGAAGCTGAATATGGAATATCATACCTTAATATTTAAATTACAATAATCTCACTAATAGATAAATTAATGAGACTAAATGAAATTGGAAATGTGCAAGATAATTGGAAAGTATCGAACGAAAAGAAAATTCTTAACACACATAAAAAATAGGAATTCAAATTCTTTTTTTAGCGTATAGCAAGTAAATTTAAATTTTGTTCAATTTCTATTTTAATTTATTAGTTACAAGCTTTTCGAAAATAGTGAATAGTATATTATAATTATTTAAATTTTATAGGAATATGATACTCCTTAAATTAACAAAATAATTAGGAATAAAATTTTAATAAAATAGTGAAAGAAAGTATAACATGAGAATAATAAATGGAAAAGCAGTTAATAACTAAAATAAGTAAAAATATAAAAGCATGTGAAAAAAAAGCATATATTAATTTATTGTCATATAAATTTTAGGCTTGTGTCTGCTTAAAGCTAATGCATTTGAAAGAAGCAAAGTGGGTTTGAAAATTTATAGCATGTCCAAAATATTATTGTAGAATTGAAAACACTTAAAAGAATAATTAATATAATAAATGTACAAAAGTAATGTATTATTAATTTACTTATTTGTGATATAATAAATAATAAACCATTAATAAAAAAAGGGGAGTAAAGGACTTTCTTAGAAAAAACAAATCATTCTCTTATGAGATACAATTATTTTTATTGTTATGTAGAAAAACAACTTTTATATAATTATTTATCTTATTCAAAAATTGTTACATAACATGTGTACTTTAGAACCACAAACGGTTAAACTAGATGTTTTTCATAGATAAAAGACTAATTCCTTCTAAAATTTAAATTCAAAATATTGCTTCCACATTATAAAAATTTATTTCGACAAAAATAAATGTAATAATTATTTATTATTGTATCTGAGTATATTAATTGTTTTATCAATCATGAACTATATTTAACAATACGTAACATATATTTTATCTGTAAGAAATATCAGTTTTAATGATGATATAAGCTTACCGTGTAAATCATTTGCAGTGAAACTCTATCTTTTTCCAACTCTTCCTCAACAATTGAGACATATTGCCTTCAAGAGAATTATCAAATAGATCTAAGTGCTGCAAATTAGGTAGCTCACCAAGACCAAGTGGAATTCTCCCTTATGAAATATTGAACTCCTTATCCAATTGATACAAGACTACTAACATTTAAAAGCCATTTAGGAAATATGTGGAGATTGAATCAGTTGGAGGCGATAGATATTACGACAAGTGAAGTCAAATTGTGAGCTGGAGATGGAATTGGCTAAGAGTTTACACTTATCAAGATGCAACTCTGTTAACATTGGAAGCTTGTTTAGCACCTCGATCATTGACTTCCTACCTTGAGAGGTTGGCCTGGTACACAAGATGCTTCAAAGAAACAAGATTAGTCATCCATTCCAATATTTTCAATAAATAAATCATTTAGAATGCTCAGAAGAAAGATCAAGATATTGTAGATTAGAAAGATTTCCTAAATTTGGAAAGGAATTGCTCCAATAAACCCACAATTAGATAAGTTTTAGATATATCAAATTCTTCACATAGACCCAGGTGAAAATTATTGGAATGGGTTTGAATAGGTTGACTTTAAATCTAGATATTTCAAATACTTGAGTTTTATCAATGAAGGACTAATTACTCCACTCAAGTTCATGTAGCTCTGGTTCCCATACTCATTCTCAAGAGGATAAGGATAAGGATTACAAAGATCGATTGAAACAACAAATCCCGTTCCATTCTCACAACCAATCCCATGCCAATAGCAATAATTGTTTCCTTTCCATGATGAAAGTCGATTATTGGGATCCGTGAGACCATTTTGATCGATAAGAGCCTTTGTTCATATTGAACATTGTTGATGTGGGTATGACCGTACATGCTATTTACATTGATATGAAATAGAGAATATTAAAATGAAGACCAGAATTCTCTCCATATAAATATCCAATTCTCTGTAAAGGCACCTACAAAATTGAATTTAATATATATGTGAATTCTTTTGAACTAGAATTAAAATTTTATTTTTCAACACAAAAACAAAAATTTAAAATGAAATTAAGTTGAACAACACATTTAACAAATATCATCATTCTAATAAGATTTTAAAATCTACTAATATTACTAATAGATATATACTACAAAAATGATTACATGACCATATCTTAGTTAACCTTACTTTGATTGTAAGAACTGAAATCACCTACATGGGACTCAAAAAGATTATATAAAAAAAATACATAAAAAATAGTTTATCAACATTAGTGGAATTCAACCTTACCTCAAACTTGTTTTGTGTTTTCTTACAAGTTCAATTCAACTAAAATATATAGAAGATGGTTTAAAGTTATGACTTTTCTTTGCTTATCCTATATAACTCTAAATTTATTAGAAAATGACTTGAGTTCCTCCACCACTAAACCTAAGGGTGACCAGTAGAAGACCTTGACTTGAAGACAAAACAAATGTGGAAAAAAAAACAAAAGCATTATTATTTTAATTTGTATGCTTGATTAGCCCTATAAACTCACCTTGGTCATTTTTAATTTTAATAGGAGTGAAAATCAAAAAGATAAGTACAAAAGGGTTTGTTAGGTCTATCAGTTTTTGAAAACTATTTTCTTTTCTAAAAACAAAATAGGAGAAGATGTTTGGCTGTGTTGGTATATATATATATATATATATATATATATATATATATATATCAAGGTGCTAAGAATAAGTAAAGGACTTTTAGACATTGCTTATACAAAAATAAAAATAGTGTTGAATCTATGTGTAAGACCGAGAATTCTAATTTAAAAAAATAGCAAAATCGTAATTTGATTACAAAATGGTAATTTCGGTTAAAAAATGGTAAATTCTCTAGATCTCGGATGGAAGGATCATCTTTGTTGGAATCGTCTAAGTGAAATCTAGTTGGCACGTAAAGGATTTCATAATTTCGGGAACGGAGTCGAGATTAGAGCACGTTTTTACACTACAGCGGCGATTTCGAGTCATAGTAAAAATGAATTTAATGACAGAAAATCCATATAGCCTCATGTACTAAGTGGTATGAGTGAAATGATGAAATGGACGGCGAGATAATCTGCAGAATATCAAATCTCTCTCTGCAGGTAATGAAGGACATAATTAGTCATTTAGGAATTTGATTTTAAGTCGCAAAAGTGACAAAATGACAGTGCATCTTCTCCACTTCACCCAAGACCAAGCGTGGAAGGGTTTGGGATCACGACCTTAGTTTGAGAGGATTATAGAGAGAGCACTTACTCTCCTGGGTTGCACGATCCAACCCAGTTAGCAGGCGGTCTTAGTGAGAAGGAGGAAAAAGGTTTTATCTTGAGACGACTCACGGACTCAGGGATCGGGTTTTCTTGAAGGAACTCCTTGAGGTAGGATTTTCTCCTCTTGGGTTTATTCCCATTTTAGTACTTTTGAATGTTTGAGTTTATAGGCCATTAGGGTTGTTTGATTGGTCCCAACATTGGGATCGAATTAATATAAAAAGTTGAGCCCAAATGGAGGCCGGCCAGTAGGCACTCCAGGATGTGGGTATGAACTTGTTCTTGGTTTTAATCATGTGTTAATGGATTTGGTAGGAAGTGGCGTGAAATCATAGTTCTTAATATGAGCAGATGTTTTGTTAATTTAGACAACAGTAAGCCTAGGGTTTCTTTGTTTCCTAGAATAAATGACCAGAAATATATATTTTTGGGGAAAATATGTGCTTGATTAAGTAATTCGAATGGAATTGCTTGTGTTTTGTATGTTAGCTAGTGAAATTTAATTTTGATGTTGAATGGATACATAACATATTTGTTGTGATTTTAATTTTTATGTGAATACATTGTGTTATATATTTGCATGTGATTAGTAGTATTGGAAGTGGCGTCGTACATTATATACCTTGCAACATCCACAGGAATTTGTAGGAGTTAGTGCATGGTATAAGTCTAGAGAGAGAGATGGATTGGAGGGTAGTCTAAAGCTTATTAAGTGTGGGTAGTCCAAACTAAAATGTCAATCGTCGCTTGATTGATATTCATCGAATTAGTCGACAATTTGCCATATCGGATCGGCCCAATTGATATATATACATCGAGTTGTCCACCAATAAAATAATAATTCTCGTACAGGAAAGGCAGGCGTGTAGAGAGAGTCGAGTGGCTCGGGATCACGAGTTGGTCATATAGACATTGTTAGGATCATGCATTTGCTTGAATGCTTGTTTAAATTGGAGCATTGCCTTTGCACTTAGGTGGTGAGTAGCCCACTTGGGCGGTGCCCTGCGGGCTTTGGCTCACCCATCGTGGGATCCTTTTCACGGGTACGGGGGAGCGTGCGAGGGGCGACATATCTAGGGTTTGATGACTAGAAGAAAGCGGAATGTGGCTTTGTTGATGTTTACATGTATTAGAACTCCTTAAGTTTAATATATGTATTGTATAAAGTAGTTTATTAACTCTTGAAACTGTTGGATATGGTTTGGATATCATATTAGTCTTTGTTATGGAGCTGATGGCCATATTGGATATATATATTGCATATATATTTAATTTGTTTGGGACGGAGGTATTTGCAGTGTGTGTATTTTGGTAGGCTCCGTACAAGAAAGGCTACTACTTGGAGTCTCCCAAAGTGTAGTGGTGTAGAGCGTCGGCTTGTGTTCCAGCGGGTTGTGGGTAGTCAACGGACCCTCGGGTTTTGGGGCGTAGCTCGGTTCAGGCGTGGAACTACCTCGGAATGGGTGTTAAGCTCATGGTCGGGGTTCGAGCCCACGGAGCGAAAAGCCCTGACAGGCTAGGGATAGCACAGTGGTGGGGACCACCCCTCGTCGGGTGGGGCGGGGGGTGGGCGGCTACAAAGGCGCCTTTGTGGGGCCCCACAGCCAGGCAGATCCCGCTCCACATTTGAGCATGTCCACTTGCCGCACCTTTCGCCTCAGGCAGGAGCTCGAGACCCGAGACCAAGGGACGTATTGGGGAATGGGAGCACTCTCACTTATAGGCGGAGGGCTAGTAGCTCGGTTGGTAGTGGAAGCCTGAATGGTCTACCTCGCTCGTGGATCTGGGTTAGGCCACGGAGGCGAAAGAAACCCTGTGAGCTAAGGGGGGATAGCTGTGAGGTGGACACTGACCCTAAGTCGGAGTGGGCGAGAGGTGAGGACTTGTGATATAAAGGCGCCTTTTTTTGTAGGAATTTGGCCCTCCCGGCGGTCGTCCCCGCTCACGAGCTGTATGGGGGCATGTCCTGCTTTTCTTCCGCCTCGTGAAGCCCAGCGGGACATATTGAAATGGGGGCACTCTCGCTGCGGCGGCTCTGTGCAGTTGGTAGCCAGGAGACTCATCCCCCAGTCTTAGGTCGGGCTCTCACGGAAGCGAAAGAAAGAGACAGGATGCCTGCTTTGTGAGTGGGACCACCCCTCGTCGGAGTGGGCCAGGGGGTGGGGCCCTTACAATGTGTTGGTTGGGTTGTATAATTTAGAATTTTATAACATTATTTGGTCTTTTCTCTCCAAAACAATTTTTAAAAATAAAGTTAAACGGAGAACAACTTTGAGAAAATAACTAAAAATTGTTTTTAGTTATTTTGGAAACAAAAGGAAAGCATAAATGTTGATGATGATGATAATAATAATAATAATAATTTGAAATTAAGAAATTCTAAATGAAGGAAACCTGATCTCTTTCTTATTTCATTTTCCCAATCCATAGAAAAATTGTCAAATATGATTCTTTTTCTCTTAGTATCATATTTTTATTTTTCTTAACTACTGTAGAATCATTGTGTTATGCATCTACATTCTAAAATAAAAACACTTCAAATAAAAAAAAGATCATTAATCTTGAAATTAACTTGAGGCAAATTTTGATTCAATTAATGTTAAATTGTAATCAAACTTAAGTTTAAATATTATTTATGTCAGGAAGCACAAAAAATTCACAGAGCTCGTATGGCTGAAAAGATTTGTAGTTGAGTCCATCTCGAAAAGGTTTCGAGAAAAGTTTCATTTGCTTCTAGGTAGTGAGAATTCTTTATGAATTTTTGAAGTTAGGTATCTAGTAACACCAGGAACGAGATTTTCTTAAAAATCTCGAGAGTTAGAAAATAACTGGAGTTAAGTTTATTTAAAATGAATTGAACTGAAAAGAAATAAATTGTTTCGGGATAGAAATGAACCCGAATGGGTCGTGGACGCATGGAGCGAAGTGGGCTCCGCGTCCAACTTAAGCTAAGAGAGACAAAAAAAAAAAAAAATGCTCATTTTTGGAGGGGAACCTGCAGTGGGTTGAGTAGAGAGAGAAGGGAGAAAATCTCCACCTTCTCACGATCCTGGAATCGGGTGGTCGAATCAGTCGAGGAGAGAACCCTTTAAAGTTCATCTACTTGACGAGGGCTACGCATGGGTACCAACAACACGCAGTTTCATCAAAGATTTTGGGTTTGGAGAAGAAAATATAGTGACAGAAGCTCTACCTTCTGGCAGACGGCGCTATTTAGAGGTCGGGATTATGAAGCGGGCAATTTGTGAATCTTGATTCCGTTTGTGTATATATTAGAATTTAGTAGTTTAATATATCTTTTATGATAAGTAATGTAATAAGCTTTTGAATGTATAGAAATGTATGGTTTGTAAGCGTATGAAGCGAGTATGGATCTTGAGGTCCTAATGGGTCATTTATTCATGTACTAGGTCTCATGATATGAGGTAGCGGCAGGTTTCCTAACGGGTTGACGGTGGTGCCAGGACCCCGGAGTTTGGGGCGTCACAAAAAATAAACTTGATAAATCCTTTTTTTTTTCTTATAAAGAAATCAAATTAATTTTTTGTTTTGGAAAATTCAGATTTTCATATAAATTTGACTCGGGTCTTGTCCTACTGAGCATGACCCGTATAGCAATAAAGACCATATAACCATATTGAAGGTGATGTTTTTTTTTAAAATCAAAGTTGATGGAAAATATTGACCACACAACCATATTGAAAGTGATGCCTTTTAAAAAATCAAGTCCATGGAAAATGTAGTCCTCATAAGATGATAATCTCATTTATGAAAAATATTGTCCTCATAAGATGATTGTAGATAATAATAAAGTGTACGAAAAAAGTATAAGATTAATATTTTAAAATTATTATATATCACACAAGATTAACTTGGCCAATAATATTATTAAATTAAAGATTTATTATCCATAATTATAAATTATGAAAGTTATGTAAATCTAAATATCTGAAAGTAGTATAATTAATTTAATAGTTTGTAAATCTCCAATTTACTTTTTATGTGAACATGATAGATTAAATAATAGGTTTGGGGCATCACAATATATCTTAAAGTGTAATTTTTTTTGTTTTTTCACAATATATCGGATTTTAAAATAGGAAAGAAAAAACAATTGATACCGATGGAATATAAGTATTATAAATTATGCTAGTATTGAATCAAACAATTTGTCATTCAACTTATCAAGTGACAAAATAAAGCTAAGATTACTATACAAAGAAAAAAGATAAAAATTATCATTTGCTAATGGTGACAAGGAGACAATTTTATAAATGCTATTATTCTTCTCATTTTCACCTATAGTATATATATGTGTAATATTTATATTAAATATCAAGTTAAATTAAGGGGAAAATTATACAAATTTAAAGTTCATACTCCCAAATAAAGTTAAATATTAACTCATACTTTCAAAATAAGACTCAATTTAAAGAATTCATCTTTTTCCATATATGGTATTACTAGTTAGTTGATTTAGGCTGAGCTGATTTTTTTTTTTTTGAGATCTACATATTATAAATATTATAAAAACCCATTTAATTGAATATGTAATAGTCCGACTAGAAATCTTAACTTTCAATATTTATTAGAAACTTGATCATGGTTTAGATGTAGACTTATTTTAGACAAAATTTAAAGAAAGGTGTACATTGTTTTACTTATGTTTATTTTTTTAATTTTTCATTAAACAGAAAATTGAAAATATTTAAATTGCAATAAGTATACTAAGATTGCTAATGAAACAACCCAATCACATATATGTATAATTAACACTTAACAAAAAAAAAAAAAATCAACGATCATAGTGTAACTTAAGTTATATTTAGAGCAAGTGAATTCTTTGTAGGGCCTTTGGCGCTCCCGACGAAGGGTGGTCCACTGAGGCTATCCCCACCAGCTCACGGGGTTTCTTTCGCCTCAGTGGGCTCGGGCACGGGACCGTGAGCTTGAATGCCGATTTCAGGGGTGGTTCCCGGCTGCCAGGCGGCTGGCCCGGTTGGTGGTGGGAATGTATCTATATGGTCCCCGAGTGCAATAGAGATGCTGAGGAAGGCTCCGACGGGTGGTCCTGACTCCTGGTATAGGGGCGTGTCCTTTGCCACTTTTCTTTAAGCCTCGTGAGCTCGAGCCCAGGCCGAAAGGGACTAATGTGTGTGAAATGGGAGGCACTCTACGCTCTCAAGCTGGGCTAGTAGCTCGGTAGTGAAGATGCTCCCCATTGGGAAGCGCCCGATGGGGACCACCTCGGCGGGGTGGGGCCTTGAGCTGCTTCAGTTGATGAGTGGGAACTACCTCGAATAGGTGTGGCTGGTCCGGGTTCGGGCCACGGAGCGAAAGAAACTGTAAGGGCCGCCCACAGCCCCTCCGACGGTGGTCCAGCTCCACGAGGCTATCCTAGCTCGGGGGTTTCTTTCGCTCTCAGTTGGCTCGAAGCGGGGTGTGAGGCAGATGCCCATTAAAGTGGTTCCACATTGCCAGCCCCAGCTAGTAGCCCGATTAGTATGGGACACCTCGAATGGTATCTAAGCTCATGGTCCCGGGTTCGAGCCCACGGAATGAGAAACCCTGAGCTAGGGATGCTTTGTGAGTGGGACCACCTTTCGTCGGATGGGCCGGGGGTGGTACACAAGGCGCCTTATCACGGGTCCTCGCAGCCCGCTCCGACGGAGGGTTTGGTGTCGGTCGGGCTATCCTAGCTCACGGGGTTTCTTTCTTTCAGTGGCTCAGTTTGGACCGCGACTTGATGCCCATTGAGTGATTCAGCACCAGTGGGCTACTAGCTCAGTTGGTGATGGGAACTACCTCGGGATGGGTACCTAAGCTCATGGTCCGGAGTTAAGGCACGGAGGCGAAAGCACTTGTGGTAGAGACTGCTTTGTGGGTGGGCCTTGGGCTTCCTCCTTCGGAGGAAGTGGGGGTGAGGACTGGCGATATAAGGCGCCTTTTGTAAGGGCCCTTTGGCCGCTGTGGTCAGCTGGGCTATCCCCCAGCAGTGCCTCGTGGTGTTTGAGACCATGTAGATACCAGTACCACATTACCAAGCTGATTGAGTTGGTAGTGGGGCTACGCAAGATAGATATCTAGCTCATGGTCAGGTTAGGCCACGGAGCGAAAAACCCTGAGCTAGGGGATAGCCTATGAGTGGGACCACCCCTCGCGGATGGGGCGGGGGTGGGGCCTATTACACAAAATTCACAGTATCCCCCAGCTCACGGGGTTTCTTTCGCCTCATTAGGCCAGACAGGACAGGCAGGTACCCATTCGAGTGGTTCAGCCTGGCCCCGGGCTGCTCGGTTGGTAGTGGGAACTACGAGATGAGCACTGTGGTCCCGGTGGCTTGTGACAGCCTGGTTTTGGCCCGGCCCTGGCCCGCTCGGCAGTGATCCCGAGTATCCCACACGCTCACGGGGGTTTCTTCTGCGAGACATCGGTAAATGCGTTCGAGTAGTTCCCCTTCTACAGTGACTAATGCCCGGTGGTAGTGAGACACCTCAGATGAATTATCTAGCTCATGGTCGGGTTCGAGCCCACGGAGGCGAAAAAGCCCTGTGAGGCCCAGGGGATTGCACGTGAGTGGGACCACCCTCGTCGAATGGGCCGGGGGTGGGGCCCTTACAGGCGCCTTATATCACGGGTCCTCACTGGCCCAGCTCAGACGGAGGTTGGTGTCCCGATTCACGGTTATCCTAGCTCACGGGGGTTTCTTTCGCAGTGGGCTCGGGCACAGGACCATGAGCTTAGGTACCCGTCGAGTGGATTCCAGCGCTACCAGCGCTGGCTATTAGCCCGGTTGGTGATGGGAACTACCTCGAATGGGTACCCTAAGCTCATGGTCCGGGTTACGGAGCCACGGAGCGAAAAACCCTGTGAGCTAGGGGATAGCTGTGAATTGGACACCTCTTCGAGGGTGGAATGAGAGGTGAGGACACATGATGGCGCCTTTTGTAATGGCCCCTTGGCCCTCCGACGAGGGGTAGTCCGCATCCTGAGGCTATCCCGCCATTCGCGGGGTTTTTCTTTTCGCTCGGGTAAGAACAGACGCGGGACCCGTGAGCTTAGATACCCCGTCGAGGAGTTTCCCAATATAGCAGGCTACTGCTTCGATTGGTAGTGGGGCTACGCAGATGGGTATCTAGGCGTGGTCGGGTTCGAGCCACGGAGCGAAAAAGCCCCTGTGAAATTTAGGGGATAGCACAGTGAGTGGGGCCTTTTTCGTCGGAGTGGGCCGGTGGGGCCTTGATTCTTATTTGGAATTAAGTAAAATAACATGTTTGTAGAAAGTACTTGTTCCTATGTTGTTCTTTACAAATAATTTATTTTGGTGCACTTGTTTGATTAGTCTAAAATAGTTCATCCATCATGTCCAAAATTTTAGCTGAAATTTAAAAAAAATGGATGGTAAAATTTTGATACTTCTTTGACAACAGACTTATATTTAAAGTTGGTTCTTTTTAAATTTTATTTTAAAAAAATAGTGACATTAGAAATAATTGGAATGATGAGTCTAATGAAAAAAATATTAGATTTTGTTTTAAAAAATGTTCATCAATAGAAAAAATTCAATGCAAAGTAGTAAATTTTCTTAAAAAATAATTTCAAAATAGAAAATTATAGTAAAAATGAATTTAATGCCAATTAATGGGCTATTATTTTTTCACAAACTTCAAAATTGAAAAGAAGAAAAGAAGAAAAAAAAACAAAGGTTTCATCATCAAAGGAGTAGTTCAGTATATATTAGTAACTTAACGTTTTAAAATTATAAAATAAAATAAAAGGCACTGAATTTTGAATTATTTTTAATAAAATAAAATCCCGGTTATTACATTGGGACCATAGATATTTGGTGATTGATAACAGAGTTGTAAATAATACATAATTATAACTAAACACTTCAAAGTTAAAATAAACTTCAATGAGTATAGAGTTTTATTCAAAGGATTTTCAATTTTTTTTTTTTAAACCATTGATTCGGTTGGTTTTGAGTCTTACAAAATTAAAGACTTAACATAATCAAAGACGTTTATAGGAGAAAATATTAAAATGAGTTATACAGCAACTTAACATTCATAATTGAGGTTCTTTGGTTAATCCCATTTTCTACGTGTTCTTATCTCTCAAGCATTAAAAATAAACTTGATAAATCCTTTATTTTTCTTATAAAGAAATAAATTAATTTTTGTGGAAAATTCAGATTTTCATATAAATTTGACTTGGGTCTTGTCCTACTAAGCATGACCCGTATAGCAATAAACACCATATAACCATATTGAAGGTGATGTTTTTTTTTAAATCAGTTGATGGAAAATATTTGTTTTAGCCATATTGAAAGTGATGCCTTTAAAAAATCAAGTCCATGGAAAATGTAGTCCTCATAAGATGATAATCTCATTTATGAAAAATATTGTCCTCATAAGATGATTGTAGATAATAATAATAAAGTGTACTAAAAAAGTATAAGATTAATATTTTAAAATTATATATCACACAAGATTAGCAGCCAATAATATTATTAAATTAAAGATTTATTATCATAATTATAAATTATGAAAGTTATGTAAATCTAAATATCTGAAAGTAGTATAATTAATTTAATAGTTTGTAAATCTCAAATTTAATTTTTTATGTAGACATGATAGATTAAATAATAGGTTTGTCTTGCAACTTAAATAATCATTTGTTTAACTTTAAAAGAAAATGAATAAAGAAAATAAGTATGATTCCAACCCCACAAACTTAATTCCTTAAGTCCTAACTAGGAGAAACATAAAATGATATAACATTTTCATAATAGATTAGTTTCTTTCTTGAGTCCCAAAAATTTAATCATAGACAATGAATAACCATTTAAAATAAATAATAATTGTCATTTTCACCAGTCATGAGTCCACAATAAAGGACATTTATTATGAATGAAGTGTAGGCCACACCCTAAATTTTTTCAAGTCAAATTAATAATAAATAATGATTTAAATCAAACTAAAATAGATACGTATTTTCATAACACATCAATTTGTATGAAGTATAGAGCACATTTGTTTGATCATGATTGATGATAAAGGAATTTATTTTCTATACAGTATTGACTCCGTTTGTAAGACCCGAAATTGATTTGGAATAAAGTAGTAGTAATTTTGATTAAAAAAATTGTAATTACGGTTAAAAATCCAGTAATTAATTCTCTAGATCTCGGATGACAAAACGGATCGTACCGTTGGAATCGTCTCGCAAAATCTAGCTAATCACGTAAATTTGTAATTCTTGAGACGGTCGGAATCGACACGTTTTAGGGCATAGCATTTCGGTCTGTGTCATCGTTTCGATGCGACGAAGTCACATATAGCAAGCTCATGTACCATAATTGGTATGAGTAGAAATGATGACAAAGATGGATGGCGAAATAGTGCGAATATCGAATAAAGAGGGATATAAATGTCATTTTAGAGTTTGATTTTTAAGTGGCTAGAGGACGAAATACTCAACAGTACTTCATCACTCTTCATTGTCAAAACCCACGTGAGAAGGAAGGCATTTTGGTGGTGTTGTTCGTTTGAGAGGTTTTAGAAGGCGCTTC
Organism: Tetrastigma voinierianum; assembly: GCA_016808115.1. Classification (NCBI taxonomy): domain Eukaryota; kingdom Viridiplantae; phylum Streptophyta; class Magnoliopsida; order Vitales; family Vitaceae; genus Tetrastigma; species Tetrastigma voinierianum. The sequence continues at coordinate 103,041 of JAEQBH010005120.1, read as the reverse complement.
TCTCTAGGTTTTACTACACAATAATAATCAGTAGTTGGACTTGGGTGAGAAAGGGGAAAGAACGATCTATGAACCGGGCTACGCGTGGACTCCGGTTTTAGTGAGTTTCTTGAGCTCATAGAGGTAGGATTTCTCCCCACTTGGGTTTTGACATTTTTAGTGTTTCGAATGTTTGGTCGATTGAGGCCATTGAAATTTGTTGGATGGGTCCCAAACACGGGACCCGAATTAATACAGTTTTTGGGAAACCAAATGGAAGCGGCCCGTATTTGCTCCATGGCCGATAATGGGTATGAAAATGGTGTGTAGTGGTTTTTGGATATGTATTGGTTGGATTTGAGGCCGGTAGTGGCTTGAAATGCGGGTTAAAACATGAACTAGGATTAGTGAGTGTGAGCAGTAAGCCACAGGGTTTCTTTGTTCTAGGACTAATTGACCCAAAATGTATTTTTGGGAAAATCCATCATTTGGTTAAGTAATTCGAATCGAATTCTTTGGTGTTTGGACATTAGTGATGAGCTAATTTTGGTGTTTGAAATGATAAATTACATATAACATATTTGTGTGATTTAATTTTTTATGTGAATATAATTGTGTTATATATACGCATGTGATTAATTGTATTGGGGTGGCATACATGCATTCCATGTCTGCTTGGAACGTCCTAGGATTTTAGGAGTTAGTGCATGAGATGAGTCCAGAAAAAGGTTCGAGAGGGTTGTCTAATAATATGAAATGGTCGGAGGGTAGTCAGACTAAATAAAATAATATCAGCGAGTCGGGCGGCGGTTGATATTTATTCATGGAGGGTAGTCCACAAACAAATAATATATATCGATTGTCGGACGGCCCCGATTGATATATATTCATCGGAGGTTGCCCGCTGGGTAAATAATAATTCTCATCTGAGGCTTAGGCGAGTGTGAGAGAGTCGGGTGAGGACTCGGGATGAGGTTAGTCGTGTAGACATTCAAGTAGGATCATGCATTTGCTTGAATGTGTGTTTAAGTTGTGGAACATTGCCTTTGCACAGGTGGTGAGTAGCCGCAGGGCGATTCTCCTCTTGAGCTAGCTCACCCAGTCGTGGGATTCCTTTATTTTGCAGTGCGGGAGCGTGCGAGGGACGAAATAAATCTAGGAAGCCCAGAGTTTTGAAGAAAAGTAGGGTGTGGCTTTGATGGTTTTCCATATGTATTGAAATTCTCTATTTTGATATATGTTGTATAGAGCCATTTACTAACTCTTGAACTATGGGACATGGTTGATGGATATTGTTTTATGGGCGAAGTCGTTTTTATCCATGTTGTTATCCTTGGGATTACTGTGGATTGTTTGGAGACGGGTAAATACGGAGGTTATTCTGAGTGTTGTATTTGGAGTAGAGCTCCCAGTACAAGGGACTGCCGATTTTCCTAAAGTGGCGTCGGGTGGCAGGCCTCGGCTTGTATTCCACTTGGAGTTGTGAACAGTCAGCGGACCCCGAGGTTGGGGCGTCACGGTAGTATCGGAGCTTAGGTATCACGAATACCTGGGGGCTCGGGTTAGGGTAATCCCATCACCACGGTGTGGTATGATGTAGGTGGTGTAGGTAGGAAGGCACGAGAGAGAAATTAGAACACTGCATGTGTTTTGATTGTGATCATGTGATGCTATGATTGATGTTGTAACATGTGTGATCAATTGGTTGTTTGGTGAATGGTGTGTTGCCATGTTGCAGGTAAGTAGTGAAATGATAGTAATAGCAGTGATTAGCACATGAATGTGTAGAAAATATGTCGAGTTGTACGATTAATACAAAAGCGGAAAAAAATTTTTGGTGCGGTAGGTTGGAAATCTGCTGCGGTGGGTTTGTTGGAGTTGGGCGAGGCCGGCGGGGCCGCCCGTGTGCGGCAGGCGGGCGGGGCGAGCCGATAAGCGTCTTTGGGCGACGAAGCGGCCCGCGGCTGGGAGGCGGGTGCGGGCGTGACGGACGAGAAGGTGTCTTGCCCCCGCGGGGCGAGCGGGGAAGCGCGGGCGATGGCGTGCGCGGGATCGCCAGCGGCAGCGAGGGCGGGAGTGGCGGCACTTTGTGGGCGCGACACACGGCCCAGGCCAGCTGCGCTGGCGGGCCCAGGGCCACGATCTGACCCGCTGTGCTTTGGGCGTGCACAGTCACCCGGTTTGGCCGAGTTGGATGCATGCACGACTCGGTGGTTCGACTTAGTTTTTATTCGATCTTGTTTTAGATCACCAAATCGGACCGGATTATGAACAACATTTCATAATGAAAATTTTTTCGAAAAGTAAAAAAATAATAATATTAATTAAATTAATTAAAAATAAGCAAAAAAAAAATCAAATAAAAATTTGATAAAATTTTCGAAAAATGAAATTTCCACTTTGTGGATGAACGATTTAAATTGTAGATAAATTGCTTTACATTCTTCATAAATGTAGGAACTTGATTTATCTGTTGGTTATTGTGTTTGATTAGTCTTGGCGTGTTTCGCCTTGGAGATCTTATGTGTTGTGGTTGCCATGTTGATTGTGCTTAGATGGCTAGTAGGCGGGACGCCCGAGGGCGTCCACGTGGCGGTCGGGCACCATAGACATGATCGGTAGCGGTGTTGACGACGAGGCTTTCTTGAAATTTGTGGGTGTTGCGGCGTGGTTGCTATTGCACCGGGAATAGTGTGGCGGGATGGTCAAAGTCTGGCCTCCGGGGTGGGCGCATCACCCTCGACCTTTGCGGGGAGGAGACACGATGGTGGCAGACCATTGGTTCATGCAGATAGAGAACGTATTGGAAGCCATGGAGATCACCTCCGATACGACCAGGGTCAGGCTAGCTGCATTCCAGCTAGAGGGCGAGGCCCGAGTATGGTGGAGATGGGTTAAGACTTCTAGAGACCTAGAGGCTATGACATGGGCGGGATTCGGGAGGCTGTTGCAGGCAAGTATTTTCGGAGCGCAAGACATGCCCAGCTCGGGAGTTCCTAGTGCGGGACGATGACGATGATGGAGCTACGTGGCTCGATTCACGGAGTTAGCCCGGGTTTGCGGATGGGGCTGCGTGGCCCACGGGCGTGGCCCGAGTTAGGAGTTTGAAAGAATGGGTGAGGCTATCCATTCGTGGGGATTGTGGGACTCGCCTGCGGGACATGGGTTCTACGGTTGGGACGGCCTGACCGTAGAGAGATGTATGGAGGATGCTTTCGGAACACTTTTCGGGATGCGAGTGAGTAGTGGCAAGAGGAAGAGACAGTCGATCTTCCTCCGATTCGGGGAAGACGAGAGAGCCTCACAGTTGCGAGGATCTGTGGAGTCACGGCCGTCAGGGCGAGGCAGATAGGGTTCTTGGTCGAGCGGGACGAGATGAGGATTGCTAGTCGGGCGGGACAGGATGGTGTGCTTCCACTGTCGTGGCTGGACACATGGCGGATTGCCGAAACCAGATCGGGGTTTGGGACATCAGTCCCAGTCGATGCGAACCCGGGAGAGGATCACGATATATTCCGCATAGCACGATACAGGCCGGATGAGCAGTCCACGGTTTCAGTACACGGGCACCACATATCAGGCGGGCCGAGGCGGGTATGGGTAGGGCGAGGACGGAGGCCCGCGGGCGGGGGCAGTCGGGGTTGGGCGCGTGTCTCGCCGTCACTTTATGATGCGAGTCCTTGGTCGGCCAGTGCTACGAGAATACGTTTTGTTATCTCGCTATGGGCTAGAGTGTTATTTGATTCGATTGCTTAGCATTCATTCATTCTGCATGATAGTGATTGAATTGGGCTTAGAGAGTTGAGACGCTTAGAAGACGCTGTCGTGGAAGGTTCTCCCACCCGGTTGAGTGAGAATAGGGATGATATGTCGAGGTTGCGGCTGGAGATCTCAGGGGACTCTACTCCTGATGGACTGAGGATCATGGACATGTCGAGTTCGATGTCATCACAGGGATGGATTGGGCGGCGAACTACGAGTCGTTATCGATTGAGCGCGGGAGAGTTACCGCTACCGCGCAGGACGGTACTCGTGTGGTATTCAGGGAAGCAGCATGACATTTTTGCCCACACGAGACGGTATCTGAGTCTAGGTGTCGGGGGACGAGTTGGCGGGTTGGCTCGCGGAGGCCTTGCCACGGAGGACGGAGAGACAAGATTTAGATCTACACTGCGGTGGTATGCGAGTATGTGGATGTTTTCCGGATGAGTTACTGGACTACCTCCTCCACTAGGGTGGTAGACTTTGTATCGAGAGTTACACGGGTACTTCACCCATCTCTGCCATTCCGCATAGGATGGCGCAGGTTGTGATTCTTGGGGAACTTCGAGTCAGTTGAGAGCTATTGGGTGAGGGTTCATTAGTAGAGCACTTCACCGTGGGGCGCTCAGGTTCTGACTGCGAGAAGAAGAAGGGCCAGACCCTTCGGCGTAGTTGATTAAACGGTTGAGCGGGTTACGATCGAATCGGTACCCGTTGCGGATTGATGATTTGTTTGATCGGTTGAGAGAACTACGAGTCCTATTCAGATAGACCTTCGCCTTTGGTTACCATCGGTGAGGGTTAGGGACTGAGATATTCCTAAGGCTGTGGCATTTAGGGCGCGGTATGGAGCCTTTATGAGTTTCACAGTGTGCCGCCGGATTAGCGAATGCGCGACATTCATGGACCTGTATAGGATATTACAACCATATTTAGATCGGTTTGTCGTGGTCTTATTGGATGACATCCCGATTTACTCCCGGTGAAGTGGGAGCATGAGTATCACTTGAGGATTGTTTCTGGTTGTTAGAGACCATAATTTTATCGCGAGTTGGTGAGTGTGAGTTACGGCTTGCGAGGTGAGATTTTGGGACACGTAGTGTCGGCTCCGAAATCGGTCGATGAGGAGAAGGTCGGCGGTGATGAGTTGGGAGGACCAAAGTCGAGTCTTGAATCACGTGGTTTCTTGGGATTGGTACGGGTATTACGGGAGAGATTCGTTGAGGATTCTCAGTTAGCGACACTATGGTAGGTTGACCCGGAAGGTCGAGTTTGAGGTGGGATGACCCAGTGCGGAGGCATTCCCGGGGAGTTGGGCTCGCCCGGCTCCGTCTTGATGGTCCGGACGGGGGGCGGGGCTCTGATGTATTGTGATGCCTCGAGGGCGGGATTGGGATGTGTTTTGATGCAGTCCGGGAGGGTAGTAGCTTATGGTTCGCGTCAGTTGAAGAATCACGAGCAGAATTACCCCTTGTGACATGGAGTTGGCGGCCGTAGTCTTCGTAGCCAGATTTAGGCGCCATATATGGTGAGGAGTTGAGGTGTACTTTCGGACCATAAAGTCTGAAGTATATTTTAACGCGTGAGACCTCGACGCAGAGCCTTGCGGATGGATGGAGTTCCTAGAGGATTATGACTTCACTTTGCATTACCACCTGTTAGGCAAATGTGGTGGTGATGCACTCGGTCGAGATCACGAGGGCTTTGGCTAGTATAGCTTCTCGGAGTGGCGGATGCACTCGAGGCGTAGGAACGATTTGGGCTCTGATCTGGTGACGGACTCGGGTATGGGGAAGTTTAATGCATTCTGCGAGTCTCTGTTGAAGCGAGTGATTGAGTCTAGTGGCGGGACGCGGATATAGTGTCCATCAAAGGCGAGTCTGAGTGATGCAATTGTGGTGTTTGGACCGTTCATGCGAGACGGTAGTCTTCGATGAGGCCGGGTAGTGGACCGCGATTGGCCAGGTTGAGGAGATTCTCGGGGAGTTTCTTTGCTCTCGATTTGCCGTACATCGGTGGCAGAAGATGTGCGGGATCTTCGCCGCCCGATGTGTGGAGTGGGATGAAGAGACACGTGGGGACTTTGTTCGGCGATGTCTCGCATGTCGGCGGGTTAATTTGAGCACGAAGCAGCCGGGGCCTCATAGCCATTAGAGGTGGGTGGAGTGGAAGTGGGAGCATGTCCGCGATGGACTGTGACCCACGCCCGCGTCGCGCGACGGCATGGCGGTATGGGTGATAGTGGACCGACTCTGAAGTCGGCACATTTTTCTAGCGTGGATGACCTTCGCCTTGGAGAGATTCTGCTGGTTATACATTCGTGAGATAGTCGGAGCTACATGGGTGCAGTATCTATAGTGTCGGATAGGGCCCAGGGTTTACGGCGCACTTTGGAAGAGAGTTTCCCACAAGGCTATGGGCGGCTATGATGCGGCGGGCCACCCTCGAGACGGATGGTCGGTGCGGGGGACTATTGTGTTAGAGGACGTGCTACGGCGTGTGTCTGGGTCATGGGAGTAGTTGGGAGGAGCATTTACCGCGAGTGGGTCGCCTACAACAACGAGTTACGGGCGGCATACGGATGGCACCGTGGGGCTTTATATGGGAGGCCATGTAGATCCTCGTTATGTTGGACCAGAGAAGTGGGAGAGAGCTCCATCGCGCAGTCTGATTTGATTAGGACACCTGCGAGAAGGTAACGATGGGACGGCGTCTTCTCGGCTCGAGCCGACGAAGAGCCTTATGCGGTGCTGCAGCGCCGGCCATGGAGTTTGAGGGTTGGAAATCATGTCTTCTTGAAGGTTATGCTGGGGGTAATTCGAGTTCGATAAGCGCGGGAAAGTATCAGCCCAGAGGTTTATTGGACCTTCGAGATATACTCGAGAGGGTAGGCAGTTGCATACGAGTTTAGCGTTACGCCCGACATGCCAGTGTTCCACAGGAATTGTTTACATCTCCATGCTCACAGTATAAATCCGGTATGTGATGGTGGGACGGTCAGGGTTGACACAGTTGAGACCTTTGAGGAGGGACGGTGCGCGTTGTTGATGTGGCGTGATGGTTTTGCGGCGCAGGCGTGCGGTAATAGAGGTACTATGGAGACACTATGGAGTGGAGGAGTTCACGTGGGAGCGCGAGGACACGATGCGGGCCACCTATCCCTTCTTGTTTAGGGATGAAGGTACGTGGTTTAGTTGTTTAGCAATTAAATAACTGGATTCATTATTGATGCGATGCAGCGTTGCATAGGCATGTGGTGTTTATATTGTCTTGAATTTGGACGAAATTCCTTTTAAGGAGGAGAATGTAAGACAGAAATTCCAATTACGGAATAAGGGCAAAATCGTAATTTTAGTTAAAAAATTGTAATTACGGTTAAAAATCAAGTAATTAATTCTGCGGATGCTCGATGGCGAAAGCGGATCGTGCAGATTTGGAATCGTGCGAAATCTAGCTAGTACGTAAAATTTAAACGGTTCTTGAGAACGGTCGGAATCGGCACGTTTTCGAGGACATCGCATTTGGTCTTAGTAAATCGTTTTCGATCTGCGAAAGTCACATATAGCAAGTACTCATGTGCCATAAATTGGTATGAGCATTAGAGAAATGATGAAATGGACGGCGAAATAGTGCCCAGGAATATCGGTCTGGTAAAGGGATATAAATGCTGAGTTTAGATTTTAAGTGGCTAGGACGAAATACTTATTGATGCTTCATCCTATCTTCATTTGGCCAAAAACCACGTGAGAAGGAAGGCATTTTTGGTCCAGAATGTTGTTCGTTGAGAGAGTTTTAGAGAGAGAGAGCGCTTCTCTCTAGGTTTGCACACAATCCGACCGTTGGCGGACTTCGGGGTGAGAAAGGAAAACTATCTATGCGGAGCAGTTTCTGCGTGGACTAGGTTTTTGGTGAGTTTCTTCAAACTCTCGAGGTAGGATTCTCCATGGGTTCCATTGCCATTTTAGTGTTTTCGAATGTTTGGTCGATTGGGGCCATTGAAATTTGTTGGATCGATCCCAGAAACCGGACCGAATTAGTAATTTTTTGAAACCAAATGGAAGCGACGTATTGCTCCGTAGCATCTAATTATGAAAATGGTGTGTAGTGGTTTGAATCATGTATTGGTTGGATTTGAGGCCGGTAGTGGCTTGAAATGCGGGTTCAAAACATGAACCTAGGATTAATTGAGTGTCGGGAACAGTAAACCCTAGGGTTTTACTGTTCCTAGGAATAGTGACCCAAAAATGTATTTTTGGGAAAATCCGTGTTTGGTTAAGTAATTCGAATGAATTCTTTGGTGTTTGGACATTAGCCCAGTGAGCTAATTTTGGTGTTTGAAATGATAAATTCACATACTTATGTTGTGTGATTTAATTTTTATGTGAATATAATTGTGTTATATATTTGCATGGATTAGGCGTATTGGGAGTGGCATACATGCATTCCATATGCCTTGGGCGTCCTAAGTTTTTGAGTTAGTGCATGAGATGAGTCTAGAAAAGGTTGTCCCAATAATATGAAATGATCGGAGGGTAGTCCACAAACTAAATAAAATATCAACCGTCGGAGCGGCAGGTTGATATTTATTCGCGGAGGGTAGTCCACGAGCAAATAATATATATCAATCGGAAGTCGGAGCGGCCCGATTGACCTGCTATTCGCCAGGTTGCCCGCTAATTAAATAATAATTCTCATACAAGGCTTAGGCGAGTGTGAGAGAGTCGGTGGCTCGGGATGCAGGTTAATTCATTATAGACATTCCAAGTAGGATCATGCATTTGGCAGATGTGTGTTTAAATTGGAACATTGCACCTTTGCACTTAGGTGGTGAGTAGCCCTTGGGCGATTCTCCTGCGAGCTTCTTCACTTGGTAGTGAGTTCGCTATTTCTGATCAGGGCGTACGAGGGACCAGGCTATCCTGGAGCGGGTTTTGAAAGAAAGGTCGAGATTGTGGCTTTGATGGTTTTCCGTATGTATTAGAATTCTCTTATTTTGATATATGTTGTATAGAGCCGTTTCTGCAACTCTTGGAAGCTGTGGGACATGGTTGATGGATGTTGTTTTGCTGGGCCCCGAGGCCGTTTTATCCATGTTGTTATCCTTGGGATTATATTAATTTGTTTGGAATGATGCATCACGAGGTTATTACAATTATTGTATTTGGGTAGAATTTCACGTCTGAAAGGAGGCTGCGTTTCGGCGTCGGGTGGCAGGCACCAGCTATTCCATGATTTAGCGGAGTAGTCAGCGGACTCAGGTTTAGGCGTCAGTTATTAAGTCGAAAGTTAATTCGTGTTTGAGAAAAAATCCTTTAAATTAAAAAAATTAAAATATATCTTTTGTATGGTCCATCAATTTTGTATGAATTGTAGATCACGTAAGGAACTTTATTTTCTATACAGTGTTGACTACGTTATTAAGTCAAAAAGCTAATTCAAGAAAAAAATCCTTCATTAAAAAAAAAAATACAAAATATATATTTAGTATGATTATCAATTTTGCATGAATTGTAGAATATAGATTTGGTCATGATGAATAATAAATTAACCTATTCTTTTTCTTGTTTTGCTCATTATCAAAACAAAAGGTTATATTGCATTCAAGTAAAAAGAACCTCTAAAATTTTAAAAACTAATAAATAAAGTAAAACAGAATAAAAGATCTAATCCGGATCAACAATTAAGAATATTTATTTTAAATGATAAATAATAATAATAAATAACCATTTAAAGACAAATTAAAATGGTTTTCTTTTTCCCATAGAGTCTTTTGTATAAAAGAGACCGACATCATTTGATTAAGACCCATGATAATAAAAGCGACGTACTTTTATATAGAGTGTTGACCACGCTATCATATCAAAAAGCTAATTTGTATTCAACTAAAATATCCTCTAGAAAAAATTACAATTTGTATAATTTTCATGACCCATCAATTTTCTATGAATTGTAAACCAAGTGGCTTCATCATGATTAATTTTTAATTATAAAAGAACTTTATCTTTGTATAGTGTTTACCATATTATAAAGTCAAAAAGTTAAATAATTAATTTACTTTACCATGTTATGTAAATCTAAATATCTGAAAGTAGTATAATTAATTTAATAGTATGTAAATCTCCAATTTACTTTTATGTAAGACATGATAGATTAAACTCTATATTAGGTTTGTGCATAGCTTAAATAATCATTTTTTTAACTTTAAAGAAAATGAATAAGAAAATAGTATGATTCAACCCACAGACTTAATTCCTTAAATCCTAACTAAGGAGAAACATAAAAATGATATAACATTTTCATAATAGATTAGTTTCTTTCTTGAGTCCCAGAATTTAATCATGAACAATGAATAACCATTTATTTTAAATGATAAATAATAAATAACCAATTAAAGACAAATTAAAATGGTTTTCTTTTTCAATGCCAAGTCTTTTGTATAAAAGACACCGACATCATTTGATTAAGACCCATGATAATAAAAGCAATATTACTTTTTATATAGAGTGTGACCACTGTATCGCTATCAAGAAAACTGGTATATTCAGCTAAAATATCACTCTGAAAAAATTATAATTTGTATAATTTTCATGACCCATCAATTTTCTATGAATTGTAAACCAAGTGGCATCATCATGATTAATTTTTAATTATAAAGGAACTTTATCTTTGTATAGTGTTTACCATGTTATCAAGTCAAAAAGTTAAGAGTGTGTTTGTTTTTCTTTTAATCTTGTATAAGCTTTAATTTAGGTTTTTTTGAGCACATAACTTTAATTTAGTTGAACCTGAATAGTATTAAGTATGAAATTATAAAGGCAATTTTTACCCTAATCCAACTTCAAAGTTTAGAGGCTTCTAATTTAGGGATTAAAAAGCCCTAATTTCACCTTTATCCATCCTCAGCAAAAAAAAAAATCATCTTCATAAATTCAGCTTTGTCAATAATGAGATAAAAAATAAATTATGAAAGTTTCATGAGTTGTTTGTAGAGGAAGGGCAAAACAGCGGGATAACATGTTTGATCGACAAAAATTGAAGGTACGTTTGGTAATGGTAGCATGAAGGCTAAGAACAAATCAAATCATCTCTGTATTTAAAGTAGAATCAATTAATGAAATAACACCCCACTCCAGAAACTTTCCAAGTTTCAACTCCCTTCTTCATCTATAAATAAATTAAAAAAAAAACAAAAGATTGAAATTGTATCTCAAGAAGAACAAAGTCTCAGATCTTAACAATACACATGAATTTTTAATTTCATCAACATTTTATGGTATTGCCCATCATAAACTCTGCAAATGAAACTGTAGAGTGCTTACTAAAAGCAAAATCTTTAAGTGGAGCAAGGAGATTGAGATCTATCACCCCATTCTAGAATTTCTCATAAATTTTCACATTACCTTTGTTTTCTGTATTGGATTCGTCTTCAAAGTTGGGTTTGATCTTCTTTCTGCTGCCTTTAATTTTCAATTGGAGAAATTCGGAAGAGGATTGAAACTTTCTTGCATGTTTCATCGACTGATCTTTCTTCTTCATATTTAATGTCTTGATCTTCATCGCTTCCCTCGGAATCATCACCAAGCACATAGTAATATCCTCTTCCCGGCCCAGTGTCGAAGCTTAAGACTCACGGCCGGCTCTGTCGATGACTCGATGGTCTCCAATTTTCCTAATTTGGGTTTCTTCGAATACAACCCCCTGGTTAGGGACGACATCGAGTTTCCAAGCTCATTTAGATCATCGTCGAGTAGGGTTACATGACTCGGTCTTGGTTTTTACCCCGAGGATTGATAAGTAGATTTCATGATCAAAGTGAAACCTAGAGTTATCTTTGACTCGAAGAGGTTTTTTTGTTGAAGATGGGTAAAGGTGAAATTAGGGTTTTTTAATCTCCCAAATTAAAAGCTCCTAAACTTTTAAGTTGGATTAGGGAAAAAAATTACCACGTCATTTATAGTGGTTTAAAGCAAAGTTAACGTCGGTTGGGCGTTTAACACCCGAGTTCTGACATTGTCGATTTGAGTTTATGAGAATAGAATTGGAGAGGGACTATTTGAATGAAAAAAAAAAAGTTTGAGATGTAAACTGACAACGTATCAATAATTCAGAAATCTCCTGAGCCTGCAACTACAAAACAAGTGCACTTATGCTATAAAAGTTGTGAAGTGGGTGTCATCGAATATATAGGTGAGATGGTTGAGATCTCTCATAGCTTAACCAGAGGTCTCGAGTTCGAGCCCTCAGAATGCAATTGTTTATATGGTAAAGTTGCACAGTCCTTATGGTTCATCCCGGCTCAATGAGGATTAGGCTGGATGTGATATGACTTAAAGGCGCCTTCTATGTGTGCATGGACCCACTTAGGACAACTCATGGCCGAACAAATAAATAACTGTGAACTCCAACCCTCATATTATTATTATTATTTAAACCCTCTTTTTCTTGTGGCCCATTTTCCCAGCTTCCAAACCTTGTTTGGGAACTCCAACCCCATATTCAAGAACTTATACTTTTCTAGAGTCATACAAAATTAGGTGTGCAAAAATTTAGAAAGGGAAAGTTCTCTACAAAAACCCACATAATTTTGTATACTATTTACACAATAAAATGTTTCCTTATTTAATAAAAAGGAATTAAAAATAACAAAGGCTACAATAAATCAAAACATAATTTTTTTTATATACTATTTATTCATAGAATTTTTCTTAGAGTAGTACCTAACTTATAATAAGGAATTAATCTAAATATTTGGAAAAAGATTACATAATATTAATTGTAACACCCGAAATTATTACAATAGCTAAATATTATTTTTCCGAAAATAAAACGGACCCGGGTTTAATACTAGAGCCAAAGATGGGTGGTAAATTTACCCTTGAGGACCCTTGGGTCATTAATGAGAAAAGTATTGGTGATGTATAAGGCTAGGAATGTGATATGCAAATGAAGAAAGAGTTAATGAAACTAAATTGCTATTAGTGAAACTTTAAAGTCGAAAATGGGTATAAAAATTTAGAAGCCAGTGCAGCAAGGGATAGTTCTCATTTTTTTTTTTTTTGCTCAAATAGAGTTAGGGCAAAAGCGTGAAGAAGAGAGGAGAAGAGGAAGAAGAAGAAGAAGAAGAGAGAAGAAGGAGAAAGGAAGAGAGGAGGAAAGGAGATTGGGCGAAAAGGTAAAGGGTTTTGGTTTGATTCTTGTAAAATGGATTTCTTTTTCTAGGGTTTGGTTGGGAAACTTCTCTAACCTTAGATTTGAAGGATATGGGGTGGTAAAACCACAATCCTTAGTTATTTAATGTAAGGATTTGAGGGGATTTTGTATAGAGGGTATGATTCGTAGTTTCTCTTTTTTGAAAGCTGGGTTTCATCCTAACCTTAGATTGGTTAAGTGATGGGTTGGCAAAACCCTAGATTCTTCATTTAAGATGTGTTTTGGAAGATGTTTTGGGTTGAATAGAGTGGTTTTGATGTGTGTTTGAGTGTTGGGGTTGATTTGGTTGGAAACTTATGGAAAAAGTGGGGAAAATCATAAATTTCGGGCATTTTCGAGGGCTGGATTTTTCTATTATGGCCCAGTGTTAGTAATTTGGCGTAACATTAATTCTGCTCGAATTGAGTGATTCAAGTGGGTATGTAAACTAGACTTGAGGGCAAATATCCTGAATATGCGTGTCCCGGAAATTCGTAACCCATTGGACTAATTCATTCAAAGTTGGTATCTTTGTTTAGGACATATCTCGAGTTTCGGTGCTCCGAATTTGGTGATTTCAGTTGGAAAATAACCCTTAGCACCTTATCCTCAAATGAGTAATATGGAGATAGGAATCTGAGGTGTTTTGTGTTGAGTGTTCTTTATTATACAACCTAATAAGGGTGTTAAATGTTGATCTAGTAAGTGTAAGAAGTGGCAGAATGTGAGGTTTATGTTAGGTATAAGAATATATGTGAGTCAGTGGTGATAAAGTAATGGGCAGCCCAGGTAATTTTATGTGACATGGATTGCGAGAGGCTAAGGAATCTTATGACTTGTTGCGAGATCCTTTGGAGTAGCCTCGGGTTTGACTTCCTTAGGAGACTTGCGATTTTTGAATCCGAGGAAGGTAGGGATCTTTATAACGCCTCATAACACATCTTGTGGTTTGATGTTGTGGGAGTGCACGTACCATTCCGTGCTTTGACTATGTGATTTTCTAGTGATATATAAATGTATATTTGCACATATAGCAAATCTTTAGTTAAGCTGGTACATGATGTTTAAATATCGAAAGTAATGGTTGAATCTTTATTGAAATTGTTTTAAAGCATGACATGGGTGTGAGGCCCGTGTGAGAGTCGGATTGATGTAGTGGACAGGACGATGGCTGATCACTGGGTTGTAGTCTAGAAGGTCCACGATTAACATCAGGATGTAAGGCATATCCTGCAGGTGTAAGTCCCGGCAATTTGTCGTTGTTACGTGGGATGATCGGCTAATCCTGGGTGAAAGCCGAAAGAGTCAACGATGAGGGTTGAGATGGTGGTAGTATTGCATTCCATGTTTCCATCATCAACCTATTATTTGTAAAATGCTCATGTTTTGAGATATATCTTGAATTATGTATAAATTGAAATGTTTTTAGGAGCGTAGTGACTGAAGTTCACTCTGAGTTAATCGAACCCTTTGTTATTTCTCCACCTTAGATCTGAGTCACGAGACAATTTGCGTGACATGAAAGTTGGACTGCGGGGTTTTTTGAGGATGGGAAGTTTGTGGCTATTAGCTTGTTGTGGTTAAGCATATTTTGATGAATATTTAGTGTTATGGATATTCACCTTTGTATGTTGGACGGTTGGTATCTTTTGTGGATCATTGTATATTTGGCGTGTAGCCACTAGTTTGGAACTTTGTGTAAATGTTATTTTGATCAAGTGTAAGTGTATAGTTTTGGGTACATTGAGGAATTAACTGTGCCGATATGTGTGTATGTTTGGGAGACACAGGTAGTGTTTATTTGTTTCCGATTGATTACTCCCGAGTGGAGTTTAGACTCAAGTTGTGAAAAAAAATAAGGTGATAAAATAGTAACATAAATCACACCGGTGGAATTTGGGGTGTAATGAGTTGGTATCAGGCTGAGGATAAATCCTTGGGAGATTAAAGGAAGATTGACGATAAGACACCAGGATTATAAGACGTATAAATTTATGATCATGGGAGCTTAGGTTTTTAGTGCTAGGATTGTGCTATTGAGGGATGAATATGATTGCTGTATTAGTATCATTTCTAGCGATGTGGCCCCTATTGAAGGGTATTTAAAGATAACATGTTTACATGAGGCCCCATGTGATAACATGTTGGTGTGATTGTAAGCATGATACTCTTGAGTTTAGATATTATAATGCTTGTATGGATTTTTTTCCATGGTGTTGGCTAGTGTGTAATGATTCTTATACCATGTGCAACTGTCCTGAATCAGGTAAGATACGTCAATAGCGATCAAGATTGCATATCTAAAAAAAAAAAATTGATGTTGAGAACCCTTGAGTTATTATTGGTTCTTGTACCATGACATTGTGATAACTAATTGTCTTTTTCCATATTAATAGACGTAGAGGAAGAAGGTGGACGACCAAGGGTGAGACAAGCCCTCGAGATCCCTCTTCCTGATGCGAAGGGCGAGTACACAGAGAGGGTGGCGATTACCTCAGGGTCATTACGAAAGAAGATGGACGTGCGGTTGATCGAGATTTCAAGGCACTTGTTCCCAGTGTTTCGGGGTGGTATCTGACTTCCTTGAGGTGAGCATTGGCTAAAGGAAGTGAAGAAGATTCGGGATGTTTGGAAGTCACTGACGGAGAAATTATCTCTAGCCTCAGCTATGTTGAGGGCGGGTGACAGTTGGTAGGATATGGTTAAGAGCACCCGCTGATGTGCCACACATGGGTGGACTCGATTCGAGTACTCACGACCCAGTATTTTCTGAGGCCATGAGACGGAAGAGATCGGAGTTTGTGCACTGCCGGCGGGGGGTATGGTATGGCAGTATGCCTCCCGATTTACTTTGTTATGGGGGTATGCCTGACATATGGTGAGCGGGCGGATGAGAGACGAATTGTTTCAGGAGGGTCTGAGGTTGAACATTCGGGCTCAGGTGGCTCCTTTTATGCTTCGCACCTGCAGTGAGGTGGTGGCACGAGCCACGATTGTGAGAGGGGAGCTGGCTTGAAGTGCGAAAGGAAAGAAAGCAGAATTCCGGGTTTGGAGACTTGGTCGAAGACAAAAGGGCTAGCGCCCCCCGGATGAACGGTACCACGACGGTTGCCCATGCAGTGTGAGGGCGAGCCCGATTAGAATACGAGTTGGGGTTCCCATGGGGCCCACGGATGTGTTATGAGTGTGGTGCGCGGGACACTTGAGGAGAGGTGGTGCCTAAATTCTGTGTGGAGCACCGGTATCCCCTCGAGGCGATTCGACAGTCGCCATTCGTGTTCAAGGAGGACGGCCTCCAGGGGAGGAGATCCCGAAAGAAGGCGCATCTACATCGGGCAAGGGTCTGGAGCGAGTTTTGCTCTGCGGCCAGAGATCCGGCTAGTGTGCTAGTGGAAAGTATGTTTTATGTTATAGCACTTGGGCACATGTGTTGTTTGATTCGGGTGCATCCGTTCATTTATGTCACTTCTTTTTAGCCATTATGGACCCAGAAGTTGCACTCTCTTGTCCTTTGTTTGTTGAGACACCTATGGGTGGCGTGGAAGCTAAGTGGGGATCACGGTGGTTGTGTTGAATGTTGGGGGATCTGAAGTCGTGATTGACTTAGTACTCCTACATATGTGTGATGTTTGGCGTGATTGTGGGAATGGATTGGTTAGCCATCATGCGGTCTGGGCTATTTTTCAAAGAAGGTGACCTTCCAGGTTGGTTGTTGGTCACGTGTCAGCTTTTATGCGGATCGAGGGGGTGGTCCGACTCGACCGTTGATAGAGATGGAGAACAAGTGGTTGGGAAAGAATGGGGGTCAACACTTCCTTTTTACTATGCCGAGGGAGATTAAAAGGAAGGAACAGCGTGGATTATATTCCACAAGTGTGTGATTTCTTGATGTATTTCGATGAGTTGCGGGATTACCTCCCCATAGAGATGGATTTCTCGTTTGTATCCATGTACCAATCTATTTGTGCTTTTCCAGAAACTAGGATGGCTCAGGTTGAGCTTAAAGGTTGAGACACCACAAGCTGCGAGGGATGCGAGGTAAAGGGTTCATCCAAGTAAGTACCTCGCCTTGGGGTGCTCAGTGTGTTCATGAAAAGAAAGGAGGCGGAGCGCTCACGGTTGTGTGTGGATCCAGGAAGTTGAATAAATGCTTGGTGAAGAGCAGTACCCACTTAGCGCATTGTGAGGATTTGTTTGATCGGTTGAGCGGGGCTTGTTATTTCGAGTGATTTGATCCCCGGGTATCATCAGGTTGAGAGCCAGGACTGTTTTATCCACAAGACCGCTTTCGCACTAGGTGGGCTTGAGTTTGTTGTCATGCCTTTTGGATTGACTAATGCTCCATCTGCCTTATCTGATGAATAGGATATATCGTCCATATTTGGATCAATTTGTGGACGACATCCTGATATATTCCAAGGGTCGAGCCGAGCATGAGCAACATTCTGATTAAGCTACGGTACTAAGAATCGGTTGTATGCATTTGGAAAAGTGTGATTTTAGTTACAAGAAGTCCCCAGTTCTAGGCCACGTGAATTGTCAAGGAAGGTATTTAGATAAAAGCGGGGTTCAGGGAAGTCGTGATGCGGTGCGGAGGCGACCAGAGTGTCTTTGGGAATCGTGAAGCTCTCGGGTTGGCTGGTTATTACTTAGGTTTATTGAGAACTGGGATTGCATGTCACATGATGAGGCGGCCACCTTAATGAGCTTTGGCCCCGGAGTGACCAGTCTGAGGAGTCTTTCCGAGGCGAAAAAGAGATTGACTCTGATGCGGTGTTGAATACTCCGGTGAGTGGGAAAAATTACCGGTTTTTCTGTGATGCCTCGAGAGTTGGCTTGGGGTGTGTACTTATGCGAAAAGGTCGAGTGGTTGCCTATGCCTCTAGGAAATTGAAGAAACATGAAGAGAATTACCCCACGCATGATTTAGAGCTTGCTGCAGTGGTGTTTGCCGCAAGTTATGGAGGCACTACGTATGGTGAAAGTTGGAAGTGTTCTCCGACCCACGAGAGTTTGAAATATATCTTTACTCGAGAGATTTGAATGCAGACGAGAAGATGGATGGAACGGACTTTGACTTTTCTTTGCAATACCATCCGGGTAAAGCAAATGTGGTTGTTGATGCCTTGAGTAGAAAATCAAGGAGCATCCTTTCGGGTTTGATGGCTTATGAGTGGAAGATGTATGATTACATAAGCGAGTTCCACCCGTGCTTTGAAGTAAGGGATGAGCACAGGCGCTGTTTTTATCGTTTGTGCTTCAGTGACCAGTTTACTAAGAGTCATCGAGGCTCGAGGTGATGAAGCTTGAGGGCACACGCTCCTGAAGTGACGTGGTGAAATTACTGAAGGGTGGAGCATTCATGCAAATGGAGAATCTATTTCACCGACAAATTGTTTGTGCCGAGATGATGCACGGTTGAGAGAGGGGTGATGGGGAAGCTGTCACTCTCGGTTCACGGTACATCTGGTGAGGCAGATGTACCCACGACTTGGCGCGCTAATTTTGGTGGCATAGGATGAAGAGAGGCGTAGCGGACTCGTCTCCAGTGTTTTGATGTGCCCAGCCGAGTGAGAGTGGAGCACCGGAGACCTTCGGTAAATTTATTGCGGTAGATTACCGTTCGCGAATGGAAATGGATCATGTGTGTGATGGATTTCGGTAGTTGGTTTGCCCCGAAGACTCACGGGGTAAAGATGGTGTTTGGGTGGTTGTTGACCGGTTGACTAAATCAGCATTTCTTAGCAATAGGACCACTGACTCACATTCTTACTTTGAAGCGGAAGTTGTATGTGATTGTGAGGTTGCATGGTGCACCTCTCTCCATTGTGTCGAATGGGGACTCGAGGTTTACGTCCTGGGATTAAAGGCGGGTCTTTGCGAGAAGCTTTGGGAACCTGGTGAGTTGGTACAACATTTCACCCTCGGTGAGGCGTCGAGAGAGTGATTCAGATTCTGGAAGATATGCTTAGAGCATGTGTGTTAGACTTCCAGGGGAGTTGGATGGAACATTTGCCTTTGATTGAGTTTGCGTATAATAACAGTTTCCAGAGCAGTATTGAGATGGCACCATATGAAGCTCTTTATGGAAGGCCATGTAGATTGCCTATGTCTTTAATTTGAATCGGGAGAGAATTGCTTTGATTGGTCGAGTTTAGTGAGAGACGGCGAGAGAAGATAAGAGGTGATCAAGTGGTGACATAGCTGACACAAGCGACCCCGAAGTTATGTGTGGCCACAGGAGGAGACCGCTAGAGTTTCGGGTTGGGACCATGTGTTTGCTAGTGTCGCCTCATGAGGAGTGTTTCGTTTTGGTAAAGGGCGGCCCCTAGGTACATTGGTCAGTTTGGGATTCTCCCGAGAGTTGGAGCGGCTTGCAGTTAGCTCTTCCGCCGTAGTTGCTTGGTATACACGACGTATTCCACATCTCCTTGTTGTGGAAGTATGGGCGGATGTTTTACACATCACCCAGATTAGCGAGGCCCAGAGTGCAAGAGAATAAATGAAGCGGCGAGAAGATTCTAGATGTGAGCAGCGTGTTGCGGAACAAAGTTATTCCTCTAGTAAAGGTGTTGTGGAACCTTTCTCATGGGTGGAAGAAGCTACATGGGAACTTGAAGTGAATGTGAAGAGGTAGGACTCTTCACGGGTTAATCTGGTTTAATTTAGGACAAAACTCCTTTAAGGGAGGGAATGCGGAATTATTACAATAATAAATATATTATTTTTTGAAAATAAAGCGATAGACCGGGTTTAATACTAGAGCCAAGGGTAAATTGAGTAGAATTTACCCTTGAGACCCATAGGTCATTAATAGAGAAAGTTTATTGGTCAATGTATAAGAGTAGAATGTGATATACGAAATAGAAAGAGTTAATAAACAAATTGCTATTAGTGAAACTTTAAAGTCAAAAATGGGTATAGACTAAAACTAGTCTAGCAAAGGATAGTTCTCATTTTTTTTTGCTCAAATGAGTTAGAGACAGCATTGAAGAAGAGAGGAGAAAGAGAGGAAGAAGAAGAAGAAAGAAGAAAGAAAGAGGAGAAAGGAAGAGAAGGGAAAGGAGATTGGCAAAAGGTAGGGTTTTTGGTTTGATTCTTGCATAAAATAGTTCTTTTTTAGGGTTTAGTTGAGGGAAAGCTTATAACCCTAGATTTGAAAATATGGGGTGGTAAATCCTAATCCTTTGTTATTTGTGTAGGATTTAGAGTTTTTGTATAGAGAGTATGATTAAATGGATTCTCTGCTTTTTTGAAAGCTAGGAGTTTCATCTGACCTTAGATTGGTTGAGTGATGGGTTGGCAAAACCCTAGATTCTTGTTTAAGATGTGTTTGGAAGATGTTTTAGGTTGAATAGAGTGGCTTTGATGTGTTTAGTGGGGTTGATTTGGTTGGAAACTTATAGAAAAAGTGGGAAAATCATAAGTGCAGGCATTTAAATTTGGATTTTTCTATTTGGCCCAGTGTTAGTATTTGGCCATAACGGTCATTTACGCTCGAATTGAGTGATTAGTAGGCTGTGTAAACTAGACTTCAAGGGCTATTATCCTTGAAATATCGTGTCCAAGTCGTAACCCATTGGATTAAATTCATTCAAAGTTAATTTATGTTGTTTAGGACATATCTCGAGTTTCGGTCTTTCCGAATTTGGTGGTCAGTTGGAAAAGAGCGTAGCATCACTCCAAATAAGTAATATGGAGATAGGAATCTGAGGTGTTTTGTGTTGAGTGTGTTGTTTTGTGTAACCTGACAAAGGGGGTGTTAAATGTGATCCTAGTAAGTGTAAGAGAGTCTTGGGGAATCAAGGTTTATGTTGGAAGGTATAAGAATATATGTGAGTCGGTGGTGATAAAGTAATAGACCACTTGAGTAATTTTTATGTGAGCACAGTTGAGAAATTTAAGGAATCTTATGACTTGTTTGCGAATCCTTTGGAGTAGCCCTCGGGTTTGACTTCCTTAGGGACTTTGATTTTTGAATCAAGGAAGGTAGGATCTTATAACCTTCTCCTGTATCTTGGTTTGATGTTGTGCATGGGGTCTGTAAGACCGAAATTCAATTTGGAATAGGGCAAAATCGTAATTTTGATTACGAAATTTATAATTAAGTTAAAAGTCAGTAATTAATTTCTAGATCCCAGTGTGAAAGCAGTTGCAGTTGGAATCGTCGCGAAATCTAGCTAGCACGTAAATTTCGCAATTTGTTGGGGGCGGTCGGGTGGCACATTTTACCCCGAGGCATCGCGTTTCGGTCTTGAAGTAAATCGATTCGATGCGACGAAAGGCACAAATAGCATGTACTCATGTACCATAAATTGGTATGAGTAGAAATGATGGATGGCAGAGATAGTGTCGAATGTCAAAACTGGAGAAAGAAGGGAATTCATTAATTAAATTGACTTAAGTCACTAGAAGACAAAAACATGCTACAGTGCTTCTTCTCCAATGTTAAATGAAGCAAAAAAAAAAAAAAACGGGCTGGAAACAGGGGGTAGCAGCAGTGGCCGAAAATGGAGGAATTTAGAGAGAGAAAGTCTCTGACTTCTCTCTAGAAATACACCTTGATCGGACCCAGTTGGATTTCGGCCAGACAAGAAGGAAGCGTTCTACGGAGCGAGCTCTGGCGTGGACCCCCCGGGTTTGCGAGTTTTGACAACTCAAGGTAGAGTTTTCTCCTGCTTGTGTTTTATTCCCATTTTAAGGGTTTTTCGATGTTCCCGGTTGGTTTGAGGCGTGAGGGGCGTCGATCAAAAGCATTGGGACCGAACTTGTGGAAATTTTTGGGATTTTCTTGGATGTTGTACCATAATTTAGAGAGTGATGGGTCTTTAAATTCTGAAATGTTTGTTTTAAATCATGTATTTGTATGGAAAATGGGAATGGGGCATGGTCGGTCCCAAAACATAGGGCCAAGGGAGTGTGAGAATTGCTGGAGACTTTATGGGTTATAGGTGACAGTCGAATTCCGATGGGTGTGGAGTTGTGTTAACTTATGCATTAAATGGTTTTAGCTGGTATGCATTGGGTAAGGAATGGCGTGGTTCTTGAGTTCACTAGAGCGGTTGATTTGATTTTCGGAATAGTAGCAGGGTTTAACTATTCACAGAAGCAGTGTTCTAAATTATATTCTTGTAGAAATATGGGTTTAGTAGGAGTTTAAATTAAATTGCTCGTGTTTGATCATGTAAGTGAGCTAATTTTGATGTGATAAATGTTATGGCCAACATGTTTTGATTTAATTTTTATGCGAGTATATTCATGTTTATATATTTGCATGTGTTATATGAATTATTGAAGTAGCGTCATAATGCATTTCATGCCTTTGGGGTATCCTAGAGAGATAGGAATTGAGTGCCTTAGGTAGTTCTTGAAGGCTGAGTAGTCTAAAATATTAATGATCGGAGGGTAGTCCATATGAGCCAAAAATATCAATCGTCGGGCATTTGATTGATATTCATGGATAGTCCACGAGCAAATAATATATATCAATCGTGGATGCGAATTGATATATATTCATGTCCACCTAATAGCACAATAATTCCTCGCACAAGGCTTGGCGAGTGCTTGAGAGAGTCGGTCAGGGGACTGGGATCACGAGTTAGTCATGTATAGACGGTAGTAGAGGATCATCAGTTTGGCGAATGTGTGTTTAATTGGAACATTGCACTTAGGTGGTGAGTAGCCCACTTAGGGTGATTCTCCTACTGAGCTTTAGCTCACCCCGTCGTGGGTTCCCCCTTTTTATTTTACAGGTACAGGGAGCGTGCGAGGGGATGGCTCGTCCTAGAGGCTGGATTAGAAGAAAGCCGGGTGTGGCTTTGATGATTTTCCACATGTATTAGAATTCCCTAATTTTGATATATGTTATATAAGAGTAATTTACTAACTCTTAGAACTATGGGTTACATAGTTGGATCATAGTTGGTATGTGTATTTTGTACTGTTTTATGGAGCCCAGTGGCGTGTTGGATATATATTGCATATATTGGATTGTTTGGGACGAGGTATATGCAGTCTTTGTTTTAGGTAGAGCTCCTGTCTGAAAGGCTACTGCCGATTTTCGATCGGGTAACCCGACCTCCACTTGTATTCAAGCGAGTTGTGAGGTGAGTCGCGGACCCCGGGATATGGGGCGTCTAAATTACGTACCATTAGTCTTTTGGTATGCTGATTTTGTGTCTCTCATCATATATTTTATATATGGAAATATTGGATCTTCAGTGCATGATGTTTTTTAAATATCCATGGTTGAATGCTTTGTGAAATTGTTGTTTTAGCATGACATGGGTATGAGACTGTGTGAGAGGTCCGGATTGATGTAAGGGAATGACGATGACTAGCGTCCTCGGGCCAGAGTCCCGTAAAGGTCACAAGCACGGGATGTGGGCATATCCTCGCGGTAAGTCCCAAAGAATTTGTCGTTGTTCCGGGATGATCGGGCTAGTCCCCGGTGAAAGCCCAAAAGAGTCACCGATGAGGGGTCGAGACGACAGAAGATTGCATTCACGTGTTTCCCATCATCAACCTATTATTTGTAAAATGCTCATGTTTTGAGATATCTTGAATTATGTATAAATTGAAATGTTTTGGGAGCATGGCTTGTTGCTGGATTCACTAATGAGTCATTTAACTCACCCCCATTATTTCCTCCACCTTAGATGCAGTGTCGACCACCGCGTGACATGAAAAGTTGGACCTGGTTGTATTTTTTTGAGGATGGAAGTTTATATGCCAACCTTAAATTGTCAAAGGGCCGGTTCATACATTTTGATGAATATTTAGTTATGTGGATATTCACACTCGTATATTCCGACAGTTGGTATCTTTTGTGGATCATCAGATATTTGGCTCAGGTAGCCACTAGTTTTGGAACCTTTTGTGTAAATGTTATTTTGATCAAGTGTAAGTGTATAGTTTGGTAAATTGAGGAATTAACTCAGACCGATATGTGTGAATGCTCGAGACCTCGAGTAGTGTTTTATTTACGCTTTCCAGTGATTACCCAAGTGGAGTTTAGACTCAAGCTCGGGTGGAAAAATCAGGTGGTAAAATAGTAACATAAATCACAATCGGTGAAATTGGGTGTGACATTAATAGTTCTAGACTCGGTCTTTTCTTTCCCCAGAAAAAGATAGCTTTTCCTTTTTGGTCAAAATGAATGCGTTTAAATTGCATTTGAGATGTTTGGTGAGAAAAAATGGGAAAAGAAGAGCTGTTTAAATTTTGAATGTTGGATTCTTCTTTCTTAGGGACTCGGGAAAACCTAAAACCTTACCCTATTGGACACAATGCAATTGCTTGAAGTTTAGCACAGCTTAAAGCATGAGATTATTATTATTTTTTTCTTTTCCATGGTTTTTGTTGGCTGCCAAACTGCAAATGTAGGTGCCATTGTGTTTAACATTAACAAACACAATTGTAAAGAGAACATCATTTTGAGGTTCTCTAAAAACTGTTATTGTTCTCTGAATTTAATGTTTTCTATTTTTTTCATAACCAAAAAAAAAAAAGAACAAAACGTGTTTTCCTTGTTCTCTTGTTTATTGAGAACAGAAAACCGTTTTCAAAAACAGGAATTCCCTTGAAACCAAATATAGCATTAATAAACTTTGCAACACATAGGCACAGATTTAAGGTGGTGAAAAATTATTTTTCCTACTATTGTTTCTCTTTCCTTAATATTTTCCTTGGAACCAAACATAACATTAACCAAAATTGCAAAGAAAGTTGCACATGGGAATCAATTTTAAGGTTTGTTTGGTAAGCAAGAATGGAATGGGAGCAGTATGAAGGTGAATCATAATATCACAAGGAAGATAATAATCAAAATTCTCACGAGAAGGAATCAATTCTATATTCCTATTATCATTCATAATTGTGATCCAAAGACCATAATGTGTGGGAAGTTGAATGGATTTCCCGTTTCCCTTATCTTTTCCAAGGTCCAAACGCACCCTAAGGAAGTACTATGACATTCCAAAAATTCCCACCAGTAAAAAAGCAGAACACAAAATTTGATCTAAGAATAAATACTTGACGATGTTTGCCCTCTAGATATAGGGAAAGAATACAGGCAGGCTAAGGGCCTATTTGGTTCATGCTTTTTAAACCTGCTTCGGCACGCTTAAAACATGTAGAATATCATTTTTGTATTTTCAAAACTTTTTTTTTGTTCTCTTTGATTTAGTCTTTCTTTGTTTTGCTGAATAGTAAAAAAATGGGAACTAACTACGCTTTTTCTTGTTTCCTTGTTTTGAGAACATAAACTGTTTTTTAAAAACAGAATCAAACAAAGTTAGGACATGTTTGGTTCTAGAAATAGAGAAACATGCAAGCCAGGCCTGCTTGTTCCCTTGCTTTTTAAAATCGTTCTTGAGAACAGCTTTTGAAAATATTTGAGAACTAATTTTTGTGTTTTTCTCAAAACTTTTCTTATTCTCGATTATTATGTTTTCCTCGTGTTTTTCTCTCAACAAGAAAAAGAATGGAACCTAACATGTTATCCATGTTCTTGTTCTCCTTATTTTCGAGAACAAAAAAGTGTTTTAAACAAAGAACCAAATGCGCACTGCTTGATTCTCTTCTTAGTAATAGAGAAAGAAAACAAGGTGCTAAGGGCCTGGCTTTGTCTCTCGTTTCAAAATCGCATTTGAGAACGCTTTTGAAAACATAGATAACAACATTTTTGTGTTTTCTGGAAACTTTTCTTATTCTCTTGATTTATTGTTTTATGTGTTTTTCTTAACAGTAAAAAAAACCAAACGTATTCTCCATGTTTTCCTTATTATCATTGTTTTTGATAACAGAAAACTGTTTTCTAAAAATAGGAACCAAACAGGTCCTAAGGGCCTGTTTGGTTCCTTTTTTTTAAACTGTTCTTGAAAATTTGAACAGGGAACACCATTTTAGTGTTCTTGCTCTCTGAATTTAGTGTTTTTTGAGTTCTCTATGTTTTTTATAACAAAAGAAAAAAAAAGGGAACCAAACGTGTTCTTCCTATTTTTCATGTTCTCCTTATTTTTGAGAACAAAAAATAATTTTTAAAACAGAAACCAAAACGCCCTAAGATTTTCCTTTTTATTTTATGTTTGAAGCTCATGGGGAAAAAAAGCCCCTCAATTATGAATAACAACCATTCAATTTGGATGACTGTTCAAAATTCCAAGACAATAATCCTTTCATGGCCCACAAAACCTAACAACATAAGTCAAATTCCCAAACTTTACGCTTTCCAGTATGAGGAGAAAACAAACGCCCATCCATTTTCTGGGTAACCAAACAACCCAACAAATTTTCTTTTTTATCAGTATAATCATTAGAATGAGTAAATGAGCCTAATCAAATGAACCCAATAAAAATGTGAACTAAAAAAGTTATATCTCATGAAACAAAGTCTTATCTCCAACAGAAAAAAGAAAAATTAAAACTTCAAAAGAAAAAAGTAAATAAATTTAAAAAAAAATGGAAGGAAAAGAAAGCCATTCTTTCCTCAGTCTCTCAAAATCGGAAACAACCCACCAAAGTGAAATAGAAAAAGTTTAAAAATAACAAATAAATAAAGAATCCATTCCCATAGTTTTGTCGACAACCTAACAGAACCTATTAGAAAAATTAACGACAAATAAATGACTTCCCTTTCCTTTCATCAGTTTTCTCAAGAACCAAACACACCCCAGTAAAAAACAAAGGCAAAAAAATGAAAAATCATTATTTTCCTCCTATTTCTCGGCAGACAAACACAGCCTACCAAAAAAATGAAACAAATTAAAAACAGAAAAACAAAACATCATAACCCCCTACTAAAATAAGATTTCAGTGTAAAATTATAAAGTGTTTTTTTGAAAGCATAAATTCAATATAAAATTATAAAGTCTTATTTAAAGACGTGATTTCATTAGAAGAGAATTTTCATCATATTGCTTATCGGCCAAAAACTGTCATAAAATTAAAATTATTTTTCAGTTTAGAATATTTTGATAATTATTAATTTAATCAACGATATATATACACTAAAAGAGGAGACGTGGCTTCTTCTACACACTTTCAGCTTATCAATTTTTAAATCATAATATTTGATTTGTACATGAATCGTACTGATGTCCCTTGTCGTAGATATGGCTTTGGAAATCGTTACTTTATTTATTTTTATATATTTCAGAGATATTAATTTTATATTATATATGTCATTGCAGGTAGCTTCCTAGTTACCAAACCCCCATTCATCAGAAGAAGCCACGTCTCTCTTTTAGTTGTCAAATTTAGCTCTTTATATATATATATATATATATATATATATATATATATATTCATTGTTGATAAATTTATCGATAATTAAATTAATAATTATCAAAATATTATAAACTGGAAAATAATTTTAATTTTATGGCAGTTTTTGACCGGTGGTAAAAATTCTCTTCTAATGAAATCATGTCTTTAAATAGGACTTTATAATTTTACATTAAAATTATGCTTTCAAAATAAGACTTTATAATTTTATACTGAAATCTTGTTTTTAAAACACGATTTCATAATTTTACATTAAAATCGTATCTTCAAAACAAGACTTTATAATTTTACACTGAAATCTTGTTTTTAAAAGGTGATTTCACAATTTACACTAAAATCGTGTATTCAAAACATGATTTCATAATTTTTAAAATTACACTGAAATCGTGTCTTCAAAACTTTTCTATTACACTGAAAGCTTTCCAAACTTTTAAAACAAAGCTATGGGAATGGATTCTTTATTTATTTTTATTTTTTAAAACTTTTCTATTTCACTTTTAGTGGGTTGTTTCCGATTTCTGAGGAGACTGAGGAAAAGAATAGCTTTCTCTTTTCCTTCCATTTTTTTTAAATTTATTTACTTTTTTCTTTTGAAGTTTTAATTTTTCTCTTTTCTGTTGGGGATAAGACTTTGTTTCAAGAGATATAACCGTTTTATTTCACATTTTTATTAGGTTCATTTGATTAGGCTCATGTACTCATCCTAATTATTATGCCGGAGCAAAAAAGAAAATTTGTTTATTGTTTTGCTATCGGTAAAATGACAAGGCGTTTGTTTTCTCCTCATACCGGAAAGTGTAAGGTTTTGGGAATTTGACTTATGTTGTTAGGTTTTGTGGGCAATGAAAGGATTATTGTCTTGGGATTTTGAACAGTCATCCAAATTGAATGGTTGTTATGCATAATTGAGGGGCTTTTTTTTTCCCTTCAGCTTCCAAACATAAAATAAAAAGGAAAATATTAGGGCCTTTTGGTTTTTGTTTTAAAAACTATTTTTTGTTCTAAAAAATAAGGAGAATATTGAAAATAGGAAGAACACATTTGGTTACCTGTTTTTTTTCTTTTGTTATGAAAAACATAAAAAACACTAAATTCAGATAGTAAGAACACTAAAATAATGTTCCCTGTTCAAAACGCGATTTCACAATTTACACTAAAATCGTGTATTTAATAAATGATTTCATAATTTTAAAATTTACACTGAAATCGTGTCTTCAAATTTTTCTATTACACTGCAAGCTTTCCAAACTTTTAAAACAAAGCTATGGGAATGGATTCTTTATTTATTTTTATTTTTTAAAACTTTTCTATTTCACTTTTAGAAATAGATTCATTTTTTAAAAATTAACGACAAATAAATGACTTTCCTTTCCTTTCATCAGTTTTCTCAGGAACCAAACACACCCCAGTAAAAAACAAAGGCAAAAAAAATGAAAAATCATTATTTTCATCCTATTTGTCGGCAAACAAACACAGCCTACCAAAAAAATGAAACAAATTGAAAACAGAAAAACAAAACAAAACAAACTTGGAAAGCTTGCTTGAGATCGGGAAGCTGAAAAGGAAACTGATCAATGGAGGCATCCTTCTCGATCTCGAGCTCTTTGGGTACCATCATAACCCCATACACGTCCCCAAAAACGCAGTAACTCTTCTTCTGCGATTCCGATTCCGATTCCAGCGCCATTGTCACAAAATATAAAAAATTTCAGAAACCAGATAACCAAAACGCACTTTCCAGAAAAACCCACAATTCAAAAAAAAAAAAAAAAAAAGGTCTCTGAACATATAGATAAATACAAATCCAAAGACAACATAATGTGTTTTTAAAAACTATTTTCAATAACAGTTTTTAAGAACATGAACAAAACAAGCCTTAGATTTCCAAATTTTGGTTTTCAAAAGGTATTTTAATCAAATCAGGATTTATCCTGTTACATTTTTTCCTTTATATATAATAAAAAATAAATAAGTAAATAGAAACATACAAAAAGTACAAAATTTTATTTTCTAGGAAATGTTTTTACTATTTTAGAAAAAATTGTGGATTGTGCCTTGTAATCTAATCCGATGTTTAGAACATATATTTATAGTTTTAATGGTCAAAAACAAAATAATAAATTAAAATTATAGGAAATAATATATAATGCTATTTATGTAATTAATTGATTGGAGGAGCAAATAATATTACCATTTTACTGCATTTAAAATTAAAAGTAATATGACATATATAAAAAAAACTAACAAAAATATCAATATAAAATGGGGAAAATAATAATTCCATTAAAAATGCCAATCACTACCCCCACTTCCTTCAAGCCAAGGTAACTTTGCTTTCTCTCATTTTTTAATATTGTGATTTTTTAAAGATATTTCTGAATTTGTTTTTTTATTTTGGTTTCATTTTCCGTTTGTTTGCTGCATACTGTTTTGGTTGGTTTTTCTTCTTCTTAATATAATACATTTTATGGTGTATATAAATAGTTGCTCAATTCCTATGCATTCAGAACTAATACTTGTCAAGCTTAGAACCAAAAAGTAAGATGCTTTTTCTTTTAATTTTTTGAGGAAAATATTTATTTCATTAGTTCTTTTAGGAGATGTGAGAATAGAGAGAGGGTGGCTTGGCTCTAGTGCATTGGGGCCTTGAAATTGGATTGAGTGTGAAAATTCCAATTACCCTGTTTGATGGCTTTATATACTATTGTTTTTGGAAGCTGAAGTTACACAGAGAATGGTTCCTTGGCAAAAGCAAGATTTTATGTTCTACAAAGCTAATTCCAAATTAAATCCAACTTATTATAATTTGCTCATCACGCAATTTTAATGAAGTTTGTTTGTCCATTTGCAATTTTGTGGAGATGTTTTGTTTTTAGATAGAAATTGAAATGAGCATGTTGGTTGTTTCCTTTTAAAAAAAAAATTATATTTTTTCATCCCACAGCGAATGAAAACCTTTGAGGAAACTTCCATATTTTGTAATATATATACTTGTGTAGCAATTATTTCTATGGCATTAACGGGAGAATGTAATATATATTGTGTACAAAGATTGCATTATTATTCTCCGTTTTCTTTAATATAATTCCTTGTTTGGAACAAGGAAGAAGAAAAAAATTTGAAGAACATTTTAACCCTAAAATCATGTAGAGAGTGAAAACTTCGAATAGAGAAGAAATTTGAAAAAAAAAAATTAACCCATAAGTATGTGAAAACAATGTTTTAAAAACCGAACCGATGACTAAACCGAAAAAATTACCGGTTCACGGTTCACTAGTTGAACCGACAGTCGAACCGATGACGTCATAAATAGATAGTTAATATATTATTAAAAATAAAAATAATTATAAATGGAGTTAACTGGTTCAACCACCATTCGACCAGTTCAACCATCGATTCGACTGGTTCAACCAGTTCACAATCGGTTCAAAGAAAATCAGTTTTAACATTTGAACCAGACCGGTTTTGATACCAATTCACGGTCGGGCGATCTGATCCGATTTTTAAAACATTATGTGAAACTCTTACCTCACAATCGTTACTTCTCCCTTTAGTAGCCCCTTAACTCGAGTGAGACCCCATATGTTAAGTATACAATTTAAAATCATCCTTTAACTTCTGCTCAAATAAGTGAGGAGAATTGACAGAGAGATGGAAAAAAGAAAAATGTTGTGCTCTGATTTGCATTTTATTTTCTTTAGCCTTTTCTTTGTTTTCTTTTTCCTGTGTATTTCCCTGATTCCACACAAGAGTGTAGAGTGGGTTGAGCTCTCCGATTGAGCTTGAGACCCTATCATTGGTGCTTTCCCCAAAATTTGGTGCTCAACTTCCTTGATTTGCTATAGTTATGATGGGAATCTTTACTAGAATAGAAGCAGGATAGAGAGATTTTGCCCATGGGGAGAGTTTTCTTGAAATGAACAGGAAACTCTATCAGGATAGCCCATTCTAAATTTTGAATGTAATGAAAGATTTGTCGATGTTTTTACTATTTAATCTTTTTTTTTTTTGAAATGAAAAATAATATTATTGATTGAAACTTGCAATAGATTGATAGATCCAAGATACAAATACCTAAAAACCAAACAGGATGAAACAATATCTAAGTTAATAGCATAATAAATAGACATACAACATACAAATTTGATAATATAGTGACTATAATATCTTCGACTAATCAAATCTACTTTGCATAATCGAACGTCCCCATACATAAAAAACGCGCCGCAATAAAGACGATGAACAACATCACGTTGTAACAAGCCGACGACAAATCAAATGTCTATAAAACGACGATAACACAAAAAACAAAACAAAACCTAAATCTTTATGAAAGAACCATTTTATTAAGCAATAAAGTGAAATAAAAAGATTCGAATTGGTGATTTCAAGCCAAGAATGATTAAAAAATCACCCATTCATTGTTTGAAAAAAATAGGCTATAAGAGAAAAAAAGAGAAGGGGCGGATAGGGTTTTTGTTTACCGTTCAAATATTTTTGTACTTTAAAAATATTTTCCTATTTAGTCTTCCAACTCTGTTTTCAGTATACCCATTATATATTATTTTATCTAAATTCATCTTATTTTAAGTTTAAATGCAATGTTTTCAGCATTTAGAAAAAGTTTAGGAAAATCTATATACACATGGTGTCTTAAGATGTAATCTTTTCTGTTTTTCACAATATATCTTGAGACTTTAAAATAGGGAAAAAAAAATAATTGATATCATTTGATGGAGATATATTTTAAATTATGCTAGTATTGAATTAAAACAATTGAACCGAACAATTAGTCATTCAACTTAGTGTCAGGTAACAAATAAAACTAAGTTACCATATATGATACTTCTGTCCTTTTCTATTTTCACCTATGGGTATATATATGTGTAATATTTATTTTAAAACTCAAGTTAAATTAAGGGAAAAATATTATTCAATTTTATAGTTCATACTCAAAATAAACAGTTAAATCTTTTAATTGGTCTATTCATATACATACTTCAAAATAAGACTCAATTTAAAGAATTTCTCTTTTTCCATATGTGGTATTACTAGTTAGATGATTTAAGCCCTAGTTGATTTTTTTTTTTTCTTGAGATCTACATATTAAATATTATAAAAACCCATTTAATTGAATATGAGATAGTCAGACTATAAAATTTAAAGAATAAGGTGTACATTAGTTTTTAACTTAATATGGCTTTTTTTTACTTTTATGTATTTTTTTAATTTTTATTAGATAGAAATTCAAAATATATAAATTTTTAATAAGTATACTAAAATTAGCTTAGTGAAACAACCCAATCACCCTTATCCTATTATACTTAACACTTAAAAAAATAAAATAATAAAAAATCACATCATAGTATAATTACTAAGTTATATTTAGAGCAAAATTATCATTGTTGAACATGGCCAACATGTTTGTAAGAAAGCAGGTTGTTCTAACACCACATCTCGCTAAGATAGAATGATGCATCAACATGTGAAACCCTGCAAATCCAAGATTTTGGATAAAAGTGGGTAAAATAGAAATTTCGGTTAAAAATCTGAATTTTTCTAGATTTCTACGACTAAACGGACTTCTCCGTTGAAATCGCCCACTAAATTTAGCTATCACGTCGACCAAGTAGATTCCGAGGTAGCCTGGATTTCACGCTTTTTCGAGGCGTGCGCCTGGATGACACATTAGTTAAGGGATGCCACTGGCACCATATGACACCTCAAGATCAAAAGTAATTTACCACAATTAGCCATGTGGGAGAAGCTGGATTCCATGGCTCCGCCATCAAACACCGGGTCGCACGATGTCATTAAGTCAATATTAAATAAAAGAAATGATGTGAAAAGGATAACCACCACTCATGGAGGAGGAGGAGGAAATTTCCTTCATTTGACCTGGATGATGATTTCTCCAAAAGGTGAGAAACGACCAATAAGGAGAAGAGAAATGGAGGAAAATGAGAAGAGAAGTTATAGTTAAAAGAAAAGCAAAAGAATGAAGCAAAAAGGAAGGGAAACGAAGAGGAAGAAAGAAAAGAGACGGCAAGAGGTTTTGTTTTCCCATTTTTGTAGAGAGAACGCCTTCTTCTCTCTTAGATTTGTAGGCTATCCGACCGTCGGATTCCTTCGAGACAAGAAGGGAAGTGTTCTATACTTCGGAGGACAACGCGTGACCCGGTTCGGGAGTTTCAACTTCCAAGAGGCAGGATATTTTCCTACTTGGTTTACTTTACCCAAAGCGCTTATAGTCGGTGAAGGTTAGTGAGGCCATGAGAGGCTGGCGTAGATTAGTTCAAGCTTTGGAATTAATGGGTATGGATTCATGACCTGGCTGTACCCGACTCGTGTAAGTTGTATTTTAATTAAACCCGAAAAGTTTCTAGGTATCATGGTTGTTTGATGTGATGATAAGGATTGGAACCAAAATGGTTCATGTTTGTGAAGGGGCCGTGAGGTACCCTGTTGAATGGTCCAAAGTTGAGACCTTGTTGTGTGTTATTGCTTGCTTGAATAACATGCTAAGTGTGGAAATGAGATATTGATGCATGCTATTTGATGTATTGATATGGTTTGCATGGAGGTAGATTATATGAATAAATTATAATTATCCATGGTGTGTAAATGTTTCATGTAGTGCTCATTCATGCATGTAACATGAGGAAAAATGCATTGGCATCATGCATTTCATATGCACGGTCACATCGTGTCAGGTCGGGTGTGGGTGCAGGGTAAGGTTTATTCATCGGTGTTGGTGAATGGGTCGTGAACTCGGGAAAAATGGGACAAAGTCCAAGGTAGAGATTCACGAGTGTGTAAATGATCAAAATGATAAATTACATGTTTTGGGCGGAGCAAGTTGGGGTAGATCCTCCCCCAGGGTGAAAGTCCCACATGTTATTCACGGTTAGACATGAACTCCGACGCACAAGTTCGCGGAAATGTTGAAAAAGGCAAGGGCGTCCTACTGTAAACCCTAAAATCCATGGCCCACAAAATAGCGAAAGAATCAAAATCGCTGGAGCAAATAAATCGGCGGTTTTCCAATTCATGAGTCAGCAGGTGACTAGTTTTATTTCACATTTGCGATTCCAGTGCCGGTGGAGCCTGTCAGACTTCAAAGTGGTGAGCATGAGGGGTCGTGATCTCATGCATGTTATGAAGCATTTCATACTGGCACAATTGTACGGAATGTGATTGATTGTTTATATATGCCATTGCATATGCAGATTTTAGGCGAGTAACCTTAGGAGAATTTTCACTGGCTTTGCTCACCCCGTCACGACCCCTTTCGTGCACAGCACTATCCAGGAGACTGGGACGTTAAAAGAGAGGTATCCATTGAGAAGAAGCGCCGAAATGCCACAAAGAAAATATTTTGTAAATACGTATAAATCTTTAGAACAAACATGAAAACTATGGTAATATAGTTAGATTTTTGTTATAATGAGTATGGATGTAGGCCCCATGCAATATTTTATCAAAGATGCCTCAGATAATGGCATTTATTGTGACTTCCGCAAGGCTGACAGAATAACGGACAATTCTATCAGTACTACAAAACAAATCATCTGGGCTGATTTATTTTTAAAATAATTTATTTTGAAAATGTTTTGATTAGTTCTAAAATAAGTTCATCCATCACATATCCAAAATTTTTGGCTGAAATTTAAAATTACAGATGGTAAAATTTGATAATTTCTTGACAAAAGGTTTACAATTGAAGTTTGATGGTAAATCCCTATTTCTACGTGTTCGTATCTCACAAGCATTAAAAATAGACTTGATAAATCTTTTTTTTTTTTTTGCTTATAAGAAAATCAAATTAATTTTTTGTTGTGGAAAATTCAAATTTTCATATAAATTTGATTCGGGTCTTGTCCGACTGAGCATGACCCGAATAGCAATAAAGACCTTACAACCATGTTGAAGGTGATGTTTTTTTAAAATCAAATCGATGAAAAATATTGACCACAACCATATTGAAATTGATGCCTTTTAAAAAATCTAAGTGCATGGAAAATGTAGTCCTCACAAGATGATAATAGATAAATTAAAATAGTATTAATAATAATAATCACATTCATGAAAAATATTGTCCTCATAAGATGGTTGTAGATAATAATAAAGCGTATGAAAAAAGTATAAGCTTGATATTTTAAAATTATTATATATCCCACAAGATTAACTTGGCCAATAATATTAGTATATTAAAGATTTATTTTCCATAATTATAAATTATAGAAATTTGTTTAAATCCAAATATGTGAAAGTAGTATCATTAATATAATTGTCTCCGGTTTAATTTTTTTATGTAAACATGATAGATCAAACAATAGATTTGTCTTGCAGCTTAAATAATCATTTTTTAACTTTAAAGAAAATGGATAATAAAATAGTATGATTGAACCTGCAAAATTAATTTCTTAAGTCCTAACTAAGGAGAAACATAAAAATGATATAACATTTTCATAATGGATTAGTTTCTTTCTTAATGAAGTCCTAGAATTGAATCATGAACGATTAATAATCATTTAAAAATAAATAATAATTGTCCACATTTGTATGAGGCATAGACCGCGTTTGTTTGTATGAAGAATGAAGTATAGACCACATTTGTTTGATCATGATTGATGATGAAGGAACTTTATTTTCTATACAATGTTGACTATGTTATTAAGTGAAAAGGCTGACCCGAGAAAAAAAAAATATTTTAAATTAAAAAAAATAAAATAACCCCATTAAAAAAACTAATAAATAAAGTAAAACAAAATAAAAGATATAATTCTGATCCACAATTAAGAATATTTATTTTAAATGAAGTGTAGACCACATGGTAAATTTAATTTGTCAAATTAGATAGATAATAAATAACCATTTAAAAACAAAATAAAATGGTTTTCTTTTTCCATGCCAAGTCTTTTGTATAAAAGGGACCTAAATCATTTGATTTAGACCCATAATAAAGCAACATTACTCTTTCTATAGAGTAGTGTTGATCACGATATAATATCAAAAATCTAATTTATATTAAAAAAAATTACAATTTGCATCATTTTCATGAACCATCAATTTTCTATGAATTGTAAACCAAGTGGCTTGATCATGATTAATTTTTAATTATAAAGGAAAAGTATCTCTGTGTGGTTTTTACCATGTTATCAAGTCAAAAAGTTTAAGAGGACGTTTGTTTTTTTACTTAATACTGAATATAACCTTAATTTAGTTTTTTTTAGCAAATGACTTTAATTTAATTGAACGTGGAATAAGATTTAATAGTATTAACTATGAAATTATGAAGACAATTTTTTACCCTAATCCAACTTAAAAGTTTAAGGGATTCTAATTTTGGGAAATTAAAAAGCCATAATTTCACCTTTACCCATCCTCAGTTAAAAAAACCCTCTTCGAGCTTCTTCACCAATCATCTTCATATATTCATCTAAATCAATGTTGAGATACAAAATAAATTATGAGAATTAATCAAATAGAAAATGCAGGCAGAGAGTTTGGTACTGGCACTATGAGAAGGCTAAGAACAAATCAAATCATCTATGTGTCTAAAAATAGAATCAATTAATGAAATAACACCCCCATTAAGAAACTTTCAAGTTTTTACTCCCTTCTTCATCTGTAAATAAATTTATAAAAAAAAAGGATTGAAATTGTATGTAAGAATTACTCGAGAAGAACAGTCTTAGATCTTAACAATACCCATGAAATTTTAATTTCATCAACATTTTATGGTTTTTCCTATGAACTTTGCATATGAAACTCATGTGGAGTGCTGACTAAAAGAAAATTCTTCAGGTGGAGTAGGGAGATTGAGATCTATCACCCCATTCTGAAATTTCTCAGAATTTGCAATGGTTGTTGTGGTGGTAGTTGAATTATTGAGGAGTAATCTCCTATGCCCACCCAATGCTTGGCCGGACCTCAACACTAAACACTCTACTACAAAATGGGCTCTCATAAGGTTTTCTGTATTGGATTCATCTTCGAAGCTGGGTTTGATCTGTTTTCTAGCTTTGTGATACGATTTCACATCGGCTTCACATAAGGTTATAAAGTCGGTCTTTGGTCGACTTATTGGAGCTTTAGGTAGCTATCATTGAAGTTTATTGAGAGCCTATGGTACATGGGAGAGGGTCCAGAGTAAGCTTATCCGTGAAATAAAGGAATGGTCCACGATGTCCCATTTTCTGCAGGCGGAGGGTACTTAAGCTGAGGAGGCTGTCACTATTAGTCGACCCTTAGGTTAAGCTCTCCTATTGGGCTTGGGTACCTATCACTTTGTTTTCAGCTTTTTCAATTGGAAAAGCTTGGAAGGATGGGGAAACTTTCTTGCATGTTTTATCGACTGATCTTTCTTCTTCATATTTAATGTCTTGATCTTCATCGCTTTTGGTCCATGTATCCCCTAAGCACTTCACTTGAAAATATAGCGATATCCTCTTCTAGCAAAGTGTCGGAAATCGAACTCACCAACTTCTACTCTATCGGTGACTCGATGGCATTCGATTTTCCTAATTAGGGTTTCTTCGAATATAGCCCTCAGTTAGTGACAACACCGAGTTTCCAAGCTCGTTTAGATCGTCGTCGAGTCGAGTTCCTCGGCTCGGTCTTGGTTTTTTGCTTGAAGAGGATTGACATAGATGAATTTCATGATTGATGAAAAAGCAAAAAACCCTAGGGTTGTCTTTGACCAGAACAAGTTTTTTGTGGTTGAAGATAGGTAAATTTAAAATTAGGATTTCTTCAATCTCCCAAATAAGAAACTCCTAAACGATTAGGGTAAAAAATTACCATATCATTTGCTTACAGGGCTGGTTTAACAATCAAGTTAACGTCGGTTTGGTCATTTAACACACAAAGTAATGACATGGGCTAATTTGATCACTACAAGAAGCAAAGTCTATGGCTGCGATCAATGATCTTGACTAAAAGTAATCCTTAATACAACTATAGGATATAGCTATGAACAAATGAAACCGCGGAACAATATGACCATAGATGGTGTGGAGAAACGGTTTATAGCTGCAATCAAAGTAAACCGCGGCCATATAACGATTTATAATAACAGTTTTGGGACAACTGTGTCTACAAGTATTATGTTAATGTTTATAGTCGCGGTCAAAGTATACCACAACTATAGAACGGTTTGTAGGTGCGGTTTTTGTCGTAATTGTCGTCTATATGGTATTCTACTAATTTTTATAGCTGCAGCTGCACCAAAACGGTTCACCAGGATGTTAATATAATGCTTTGATTTGTTAGAATCCCCTTTCAATAATATTCCTTTTTAGTGCCTTCTTTGTCAAGGAACAAATCAAAATAAGCACCTAAAAGAAAATATAAATTCATCATATGAAAATCACATTATATAAATCACAGACGCCATCCCAAACATGGCATTCTTTAGTAGTTAATAGTACCTACTATATTATTCAAAAGCTCTCACTACTACCACGGCCCCAAAACCATGGGAAAAAAATTAATATTATTATCGAGACATACTGAAATTATAAATAAGGTGTATTACAGCAGAAGCAACATGAATAACATGGAAAAAAATAGAGAACCCTAAACAGAAAGAGTACATCCTACATATACAAGCAACATACAAAGAAGTAACCAAGGCAAACCATTGACAAAGATGATCTATATAATGAGGCAAAGCTAATCACAATAAAAAGCATCTAGGAGATATCATACCTTCTGAAATAAGTCATGGAGCAATATTAACTAGACGCGATGGCCATTAACGGCGTATTTATTATTAGCATTAATAGATATATATGGAAGTCCTGTATGCATGTAAAGGTTAAATCGATATGTTGAATTAATACAGACCTCAAACTCTCCAGAAAGCTCAGATTTGAGTTTTTTGTTGCGATCCTCTAGATAAATCTCTTGATAAGCCAGCTTGATTTGCTTCCTTTGATCTGCATTTCTAAGTGACCTAGTATCCATATTAAGGCCTTCATCCGTACTCTCGTCCTGAAAAATGTTGCCAAAATGAATTAATCGCTTTGGATTATAAAAGAATTATATTACAATGTATAACGCATGGATGTGGCCTGTTTGTTTATGGTTTACGGTTTTTGAAAACCGGTTTTTTTGTTCAAATAAACAAGGATAACACAAAGAACATAGAAAATACTAAATTTTGAGAACAAAAACAATTTTGAGATAACACAAAAATAGTGTTCTCTGTGTTTTCAAAAACAGGAACCAAACAGGCACATATAATTTGCTTTGGGTTCCATACATAATCCTCATGGATTTATAGACATTAAACATGGAAATATATGAAAGAAAATGGGATTGTAACTAAGAAAGAAGTACTTTTTAAAAGCCTTGTTCAGAGCTATGGCATCTTCACCGGGAGAAAAGTCCTCAAAGTAGCCCATTGTTTTGATTCACCCACATATTGCAAATTTCTTTCCAAAGTTCCGGTGGGATACATGTGTCAATTAAAAACCAATTTAGTATAGGTTAGAAAAAATGCCCAAACTAGTGCGCCCCCCGTCAAAACCGTAATTGGTGACTACGGTTTTAAGCTTAAAGTTAAAACCGTAGTCACCAACTACGGTTTTAAGCATTAATTTTGGCCTTTTTTTCAAACATGTACTAGATTGGTATTTTTTTATTTTAAAAGTACTCTTCTAGGACAAAACTCCAAAAAAAATTATACATAATAATAGGAATATAAAAATAAAATAAATAAAATGAAACGAAATCTATTATTATTCTTATGATATTTTTATTTTTACAAAAATTGGGGAACCAAATACTAATCCCAACCACCTACCGCTCACATAACTAATACACAAGAAAAAATGAAGAAAGCACAACCTTCCCATTTTTGTTGCTGCCTATTATGGCCGATGATATCATATTTTGTTCTAGGATCTACCATAAGACCCTTCCCTCCATTCACTTCTAAATCATGTCTGCATAATCATATGGTTAACCATTAGAACCTCGATTTTATCCTACAACTTTAAGCTCCATAGTAGTAGTTTTGAAATTTCCTCCAAGAATCTTAGTAATCAAAGTTCCAAATGGGATTGTTTGCGAACAGTAGCAATTACTATTTAATCGATTTTATGACATGTTTGGTTATAGTTTTTGAAACCAGTTTTTTGTTCTCAAAAACAAGGAGAATAAGAAAAACATAGAGAACACTTTTGGTTCCTAGTTTTTTTTTTTTTTTTTGTCTTGGAAAACACAAACAACACTAAATTCAAAGAACAAGAATAGTTTTTAGATAATACCAAAATGTTGTTCTCTATGTTTTTAAAAACTGTTCTTGAAACACCAAAATGATGTTCTTTGTGTTTTTGAGAACAAAATAAATTAGAGCCAAACATGTTCTTGTTTTTCTTGTTCTTTGAAAACAAAGAATGATTTCAAAACGTAGAACCAAACATGCCTATATATCTCGTTACTCCATTGATGTGAAGGCCAATTAAGCTTACACTAGAACAAAATTAAGGTCATTCAAAAGAATCAAAACTGGGGGATCAAAATAGATCCAAACCTACAGACTCTGCATTTTTTGTTTTTTATTTTCAAGACATCTTCATTCATAGCCTGTTTGGAAAATTTCTCACTGCCTTGTTCAGCTCCTTCTAGATGGCAGCGCTTGTGCGTTCAATTTAGTCACTAAAGCTAAGCACTGGTCAATCTCTTTCCTCATTGCTTTGTTCATGCCTACTCAGTTAGAATTGAACATTTACTGAAGTTTATTTTTGTCTTAATGCTTATGTTTGAATAGAAGAAAACCTAATGCCTCTGTTGTAGACTTGAGTTAATAGATTCTACCAAATGGTTACTAATGTTTTTTTTTCTTTTACTTTTAAGAACTCTAATCCCAATCCCTTTTTTGAGGATACCAAGCTGACAAAGACTTTTACCTTCAGTGATGAAGGCATTACAAAAATATCTGCTACATCAATCAAGTGGAAGGAAGGCATAGTAAGGTTCTTTTACCCTTGCACCTTTAGGTTTGTGCACACACACACCTTTTGAATAGCATATTTGTGATATTTTATATTCTTGGTGCTGAAATGATGTCTCATTTCCACTTTCAATTAGGAGTTAGACTAGAAAGCAGTAAATAATATAATCAAATATCAAATTCTGCTATGGTTCAAATAGATCTTCTGTAGCTTAAATATTCACATTTCATAATCAAATCCAATATTCCAAAATCCTCATGGTGCTCACAACGAAGATTCCACTTATTGCCATCCATGTCCTTTTCTCCGGTACTGAGCAGAACAACATTATAGAATTTCTTAGCAATATCAACAGATTGTGTTTTCAAAAAGGTCTGATATAGAGAGCTGTATGCCACTGGATTCTGGACAGTTGAACGCAAGGCTATCTTAGCTTACGAAGCAATAAGAATTACAGACACCTGATTATCAGTAAGATTCTTATTCACACATTCACGAAATCTAGAAAGAGCTCTTGACAGTGAATCGCACTTATCAGTTTCTATACAGCTAAAATTGCCTTGAAGAAGCCTGAAACAAAACCAAAACTCAATCAACCAATCAATCTAGAGCATCAGAAAAAAATTAAAGCATATAAAAGAGGAGGTGAAGCCTAAGTCAAAGAAACGGAGGGATGGAAACCTAACGCAAGAGGAACAAAAGAAGAGGAATGAGAAGAGTTGATTCTTTCTCTATCTGAGGTGTTTGGAGAATATATAAGGGAAGAAGGCAAGAGTAAAGAGAGACGTTCTTTCTCTTTTTTGAAGAGTGAATCAATGGAAATGAAAAGCTGCAAATCAGGTTACACTCTGGGAGGTGAGATCGAAGCTCGATTGGAGTGCTTTGTACTCATCGCAGTACTGACCAGAATGCATTAGGCTCATCGCGACATTGTGGAACCTCACATCAGTCTCTGATCCATGGGGTTGAAAACCAAGAGGGAGAGAGCAGGAGATGCCCTAATCCACAATGGTGAGCACGGCTCTTCGTTTTGCGGCTCTTCCCCTTTCTTTATTATTTGATAATCATTGCATTTTTAAGAACATGTGAATAAACTATAAGTATTTCATATAAATTTTATTTTCTAAAATATAAAATTTGTAAAATTATATTTATTATTATTTTTTAATTTGCAATGTTTTATGATTTGTCAGTTTGACCAGAGACAACGTATAGGATTAAGTTGTTTAGCAAAAGAGTTTGAATAAAGTGGGCGTAATTATTGGCCATTCTTGCATCACAATATATTTCAGTTCATTCAGGCCAGACCGTCAGGTTCTGGCTAAATGTTTATGTTTTAATATTTATTGGTAGTTAATGCATTATTAATATTATTTAAGCATAGCACTCTTTGTGGCTGAATTTTCTCAACTTCCAAACACATTTGGAACCAACCCAAATTAAAACTTATATTTTCTTAAATGTCGCACAAAATTATGTTTGAAAAATTTAGAAACCTTTTAATATATATACCTACTCTTATATATATATATATATCTCTCTATATATTAAAAAATAAAACAGTATAAAAAATATTTTAAATGAATTTGAATAATAACATAATAAATGTTTGTTTAAAATAAATAAAAAAAAATAACAAAGGCTACAATACATTAGGTTTTTCTATAAAATCAAAACTTTAATTCTTTATATATACTATTTATTCATATAATTTTTTTAAGTAGTACAACTTATAATAAGGAATTAATCTAAATATTTGGAAAAAGATTACATAATATTAGTACTTATAAACTTAATAATTTGATGCAACTAAAAAAAAGAAGGTAAGGTCTATTTCCAAAATGTATAGATTTGAAATATTTAAGCCATATTTTTATGAAATAATATCTTATTAATATATCTATAATTACCAAATCAAACTATATATAAACAAAACTCCAATAAGCTTTCAGAACCAAGTGTGTGAGATCAGGCGGATCTTTGTGGTCTCAGACCTCCATATTGCCAGTTTCATGTTCCCCTACTCACCAACGCCCCTTTTTTTTTCATCGTAATCATTCATTTTCTTACTCTTTCTTTGCCTTTTCCAAGTATTTTGCTTCTCCATTTAACTCTCCCAGGCACATTTAATTTTTAATCCCGAATATTGGTTGTTTTCCATGTCGTATGGTGATTGGAGTTGGGCTTTGTGCCTTGTGCTCTGTGGAATTTGGGTATTTTTCTTTCGGGAAAAAAAATATGGGTTTATTTTGGTGGAATAATGCTATTTTAAATTGTAATTTGGATGTTTATGCTTGGTTGGTGAAAAAATGTAGGAAAATAAGAGATTTTTAAATTTTGAATGTTGATGCCTGCTGGGATTAGGAAACCTAAAAACTTGATCAATGGACACAATCTGTTCTTGAAAAAGTTCAGCCACGGCTTAAAGCATGAGATTGAATTCTTTTTATTCTTATATCCTTTTATTTATTTTTTCCCACGGTTTTGTTGGTATGAAGCGCAAATGTAGGTGTCATTGTGTTTGGCATTTCTTTCATTTGTTTTAAACTATATTTGCAGTTCTTCGCTGTTTGTTTACTTTTAAAATATATCGATTGGGATTATTGGGTTTGAGGATAAACTAGAAACATTGATACATCCTCCAAATAAAGGATACAAACACTAAACTTTCTCCCATTTATCAAGTATTGTGCTAGCATCCTTCAAATTAAAT
Organism: Tetrastigma voinierianum; assembly: GCA_016808115.1. Classification (NCBI taxonomy): domain Eukaryota; kingdom Viridiplantae; phylum Streptophyta; class Magnoliopsida; order Vitales; family Vitaceae; genus Tetrastigma; species Tetrastigma voinierianum. The sequence continues at coordinate 59,145 of JAEQBH010005120.1, read as the reverse complement.
GTATTACCTCTCAAGAAACTAATTAATACTCCCAAAAAATGAAATTAAGTTTGGTTTCCCTATAAAATAATGTTAATTTTCCTCTCTCCATATGTTATAGGAAAAGATAAATATTAGAAGCATGTGAGTATTAAAAGTTGTTGCCCAGTCAAAGGGTTATGCATTCTTCTCATAATTTTAATATTGTCAAAGCGTGATTGATGGAAGTGATGGAGGAAAATAAATAAGGAAAAAATATGATTAATAGAAATAAAATAAATAAGTCTGAAAAACAAAGCCAATAAGCAAGAAACCAGAGATTGTCACGTTTAAAAAGAATTGAACATTTAATGTGAGAGTAAGGCGTAAATTGAATCTAGATAATAAAATATCGATGATCTTGAAATTAACATTTCAGAATTTTGATTCAATTATAGCAGCTAAATTATAAAACCAATTTTCCTTTTCTTGAGTCGTATATTTTCCAAATCAAACCGTCATAAAATACTTGAGCGAATTTGAATATTAACACAATAAAATGTGCATAATTTAAAGAAAAATTGAAATATAATAAAATGGAATTATGGATATGTGATGAAGGGGTATTGCAGGTACTACTCTTCCGTCCCGTCCCAAATGGGAAGGAGTTTGGAAAATTTTAATCAGGTATGAATGGTTTGAAATAGATTTTCAAAATCTGATTCGGAGTTCGGAGTTAGATATTTCTAATGCCTGCATACTTAAGAAATATAATTATTAATTACTATATCACCGTCATAAATTTACTTAATAACCAAAGTATCCTTTGTACTGCTGTTGTTTAAACCCTAGTTTCTCCTCCCTTTTTGCCATTGGGCGTTGTTACGTTATGCATTTGGAACCTAAGTTCCCTGATCTGAAAGTTTCCAGCGACGTGTAATCCTACCGAGATCAAAGCAGTAAATTCGTTTCTTTGTTCATGATCAACCAAGTGTCTTCCGTGTCTTCCGCGACCTCATTGCATTTCGATTCTGCCTGCGCCTATGTCTGTGAAAAATGGTTGTTTTCTCTATCGCACCTTCACCAGCCGCTTATGTTGGAGTCCTTTGTTTTGATTGTTTTTCTTATGCTATATGTGTTCTTTTGTGTTTGATTCAAAGTAGCAAATCATTATTTGTTTTTAAATCTTCTTGTGATGTTAATATTGGTATTTCTTTTTCTCTTTAAATTTCGTCGTAATTTCAAGCCTTGTCACTATATTTTACCTGGTTGGGATTTTGGTACTGTTGAAACGCAGAAAATAGTGGGTTGGATTCCAAACTGGTTGGACCCATTTTGGATGCACAGCCAATAACCCTCTTTACATAGTTAGACCTGATCCTTACTATAAAATTTAATATTTTGTTCCATTATTCAGCCCTACGGAACCCACGCCCTGTCTCTCCCTTTTTTTTTAGTTTGGTTTAATTGGTTTGCTTTTTGCTTTTGGGTTTGTCCCTGTTTGTTTGCTGTTTGGTTGGTCATAAATGGCAGGAGAAGTGAGGACAATAGGAGGGAAAATCAAAGGATTTTCAGCCGTGCACAGACTGTTTCTTGGGGTGTGTTTGGATTGTGGGTCAGAAACAGTTCCATTTTGTTTGTGTTATGTCGGTCTGGTTTGATTCCACTTCAGGGTTCTAGGGTTTGTCGAGTTTCGAGTTTTGTTGTTGGAGTTCTATTGGATTTTCTTTGCCTTTGTTTTCTTAGGTTTTATTGCAGGTTGCTGACCAGTTTCTTTTATTTGGAAAAAAAGCATTTGGGTCTTTTCTTTCCCGGGAAAAAAAGACATGGGCTTTTTCCTTTTTGGTTGAATGAATGCATTTTAAACTATGATTTTGATGTTTTATGCTTGGTTGGTGAGAAAATGTGGGAAAGGAAGAGATGTTTAAATTTTGAATGTTGGATTCTTCTTTCATAGGGACTAGGAAAACCTAAACCTTACCCAACTGGACATAATGCAACTGCTTGAAGTTTAGCACAGCTTAAAGTATGAGAATGATTTTTTATTTTCTTTTCCACGGTTTTTGTTGGCTGACAAACTGCAAATGTCGGTGCCATTGTGTTTAACATTTCTTGCCTTTTGTTTTTAAACTATATTTGGGATTAATCTTCAGGTGTTTGAAATGTGTGTTATAAGATTTGGAACCCAGAAATGCGCTTGGTTCATCTGTAGAATATCTTTGTATATCACGTTTCTGAAGATACATAATTACTTTAGATATAGCCAACACTAATAGAATATTCTCTACAAACTTCTCAAGCACTTGACCAGTAACAAAACTCTGTATATATTCGTGGGTCATAAGCTTTCCAGTTGTAATAGAATGAAAGAATATGAGTGAAATCATATTAAGTCTGTTTTTGTCATGGTATTAGGCGGGGAAAATGCAAGGAAGGAAATTTCTCTCATTTCGTCTAAACCAAACATGTGAGAATCTGATCGAATTTTCCATGAAAATAAGGATGGTGAGTGGACAGCAGGAATCTAGATTTGTGATTAACATTTCTTGCCTTTTGTTTTAAAACTATTTTTGGGATAATCTCAGACTAAAATTTCAGTTCAAAATAGGGATGGTGAGTGGACAGCAGGAATCTAGATTTGTGATTAACATTTCTTGCCTTTTATTTAATCTCTAGGACTAAAATTTCGGTTGATAATTGGTTATATTTAATTAAAATTCACGGTTGAAAGGCTTAGGGATGGTGAGTGGACAGCAGGAATCTAGATTTGTGATTAACATATCTTGCCTTTGTTTTTAAACTATATTTAGGATTAATCTGAAGTAAATTCCAGTTGATAATTAGATTTGTGTTGATAGATTGCATGAAGTTTTAGTCAGCTGAAATTTATTTTAGTTATTATTTTTTTAATAGGCTATGTAGGGTTACAAATTGGTATAAATTAAGTTGAGTTAGGTCCACCTTATAATCCCACCGGTATTCTTGTGCTAACATCTAAACATATCTCTCTCTCTCTCTCTCTCTCTCTCTCTCTCTCTCTCTCTCTCTCTCTCTCTCTCTCTCTCTCTCTCTCTCTCTCTCTCTCTCTATATATATATATATATATATATATATATATATATATATATATAAATGGAAAGATGGTTAGGGTTTATCTGTTGCTGAATTCTTGTCATGAGTCAAGAGCCGCCTTACTCCACTTATGCTAGTGTCATCAACTCCTTCAAATCCAGTGCTAGTGCCACTTCACTCTGTGATTCTTTCATGATCGGACTCTAGACTTATTTGAAGTTCGAGTGTAGAAATTTGACTTTGGAAGGTGGGTTTCTCTTCCTTGTTTCCTTGCTTTTCTTTTTAGAACTGATCTATTGGCATATTCTAAGCTTGGTAATTGGTTATCGTGCTTAATGACGAGGGAACCTTTTGGAACCCAAATTTGTGTGGGGTTTTTAGGAATATGAGAGGCGGGTTAGTTGGTTCATTGTATAATGAATACGAGTTGTAATTTTTTTGCCTACTTAGATTCACTATTCATATATAGATAGTTAACAACAATGGATATGAAGACTTTTGGCCTTAGAAGCCTTGACCTTGAGTTATATGATGGTCATGCCTCTATTATATGCATTATCTGTCCCGATGCCACATTGGTTCCACACAGAGTGTGCGGGTGATATAAGCTTTAGAGGTTCTCCCACCTAATAGGCTAGTCTTTTGAGTTGGGCTCTTCCATTGGGCTTGGGTACCTATCATTGGTGCTTTCATTGAGAGTCGGTACGTAGCGGGAGAGGGGTACCTGGGAAAGGGCTACCTAGAAAGAGAGGGCTACCAGGTGTCCCAAAGGTGGGTTGAAGTGAATGCTATAAGAGTGTGAGCCATTTAGAGTGAATGCCATCTGCAAATGTCCGGTTTCTTAAGAGTATGGAATAATCACGATCCACATCGGTTACACAAAAGTGTGGAGTGGTACTTAAGCTTGAGAAGTTCTCCCACCAATCAGGCCGGTCTTTTCGGTTGGGCTCTCCGATTGGGCTTAAGGCCCTATCATTATCTTAGTTCCCATTTTTCAAGATTGAGATACTATTCTACCATGAACCTATTTGATTTGGAACGAAAGAGAAAAATGATCATTTCATGGTTGACACAAAGACATAAAACTTTTAAGGCTTGAGTTTGTGTTTGCCTCCATCTTTACAATTATTAGTTTTGACAATGGAGAAAAGTTTAGAAGGAAGTCTAATTTCTTTGGTTGGAAATAAGAAAGGAAAACAATGTGATGACCATTAGGAGGAAACTTTGTTTAGAGTAGGAACTTTGTAGTTTCTGTTTATTAGTGAGAAAATTGAGAATTGAGAGGGAAGAAAATTTATTTGGCTAAGGATTGGAGTCTCTATTTCTCTAGGCTTTTTTTCTTTCTTTCATGTTATGATTGCCTTTGGTTTCTCACGCAAAGTTGTTGGAAATCAGTATATCCCAAATATGAAATGGGCCATTTCATTTAAAGGTCTGATATCGATTATATCCACGTTTCACTCCATATATGTAGTTATGATGTACTAGATTGTAAATAATTAATATAATTGACCTTCCCTCTTGTGTCCTATACTATTTAGCATATGAGTATATCTATTTTATGATGTCTAAGTAATAATTAATGTTTGTAACTTTTGCATCTCTTAATATATTAATTAATAAATAGATTTCGTTATAGATTTCATTGATCGGTTTTGTAGAAAGAGCTTTGTTTTAAGCCCTTGCTCTTCCTTTGCCTCTTAGTATACTTTGCATACAATTTGCATTGGTTATATGTTTTATTAGGCACTTATTATATATTTTGCTTTCTATATAGAAAAAGTTAGAGCTAGTCCTTCCTTTCATTTGCTTACTTTTAAAATATCGATTGGCATTACGAGTTCGGGTTAAAGCTAACCTGATGGGGCTATCCTCAGATAAGGGATGCAAGACACCAAACTTTCTTCCATTATCAGAGTATTGTGCTAGTATTCTTCAAATTAATGATACCCCTCTCCAAGGAAATAGGCAGCTTCTACAAAAAATGAAATTAAAGTTTGGTTTCCTAGAAAGAATTCTCATTTTCCTCCCTTTCTTTGCAGTTCTAGGAAAGAAATATTTTTAGAAGGCATAACAAAAGATATTAGAAGTGTTTCCTTATCAAAGTTATGCACATTAATATGATAATCAATATGATTCACAGTATCCAATTCCTTTATTCTTCTCATAATTTTAATATTGTCAAAGTGCAATTGATGGAAGAAATAAATAAGGAAAAAAGTATGGTTAATAGAAACAAATAAATAAGTACAAAACACAAAGCATTAGGAGTTTTGAGCTCTTATATGCACTATTTTAGTTCTAGCATAACAGACAGTGACAAAGTTTGCTTATTGGAACTGGCTATATTCTCATTCACACATTATGACTCCCAAACTCATTTGATTTTTTTGAGTTTTTTTGGCTAGCTTATAATATTCTAGTTCTTTACTAACATGTTCAGGACATCTTGTACACTTTTTTGAATTTCTAAATCCTCCAACAATGTGTTGTTTTTGTCTATAAATGTCTCATTTAGTTACTTTATCAAAAAAAATACAAATGAGTGTACTTGTATCTTTCTCATTTAATAAATGGGCATATTTCCATATCGGATCTTTTCTTCCACTTGCGGCCTCTACTTCAACTTCTATCTTTTGTCAATTTTGTATCTTTACAACAAATCAACAACAAGTAATGAATTATATTGAAAAATGAAAAAAATGAAAAAAAAAAAAAAAAAAAAAAAAAAATATATATATATATATATATATATATATATATATATATATATATATATATATATATATATATATATATATATATATATATATATATATATATATATATATATAATATTATATAATATAAATCTATAAATTATAAACATACTCAATGTTTGCCAAACCAACTAAAATGTTTTAAATATTCTAATTGTTTCATAATTTTCCATAGTTTGTTTTATAGTTTTTATTAATTTTCAGATTTTCCTAACTTTGGCATAAATTTGAAATTTTCTAATTTTTTCAAAGGTTTTTTTTTGAAATTTTTTCCTCTTTAATGAAGCTTTGAAAGTGTATTTGAGGGGTTTTTAGGGTTTAGGTGCAATTCGAGGAGAAATAGGGGGTTTATATAGGTTCAAACACACAAAATGGCGTCGTTTAGGTTGTTGGAAGCCCCAAAAGCAGCTTGTGTTTTGGGGTATTATGATTTTCAAAAGAACCCCAAACAATGTCATTTAAAGTGTTTTGATCATTAAAAAAGTGAAACCCAACCCAAAACGGCGTCGTTTTGGGTTGGAATCCACCTAGGCTCCCCCTCTTCTTCTTCCCAAGCCAGGGGTTCTCCTACGGCTGCTTTCCCAGACGCCATAGGCCACTCTTCTCAGAGCATTTTTCTCCGTCTCAGGCCGGTGAAGCAAAAAAAAAAAAAAAAAGGAGAAGAGGAAGAAGGAGAGGAAGGGCGTGCAAGTGAAGGCGCAAATTTAGGACCAATTTAGTGCCTCTCACCCCTGCGCCTCACACGAGCAGGCATTTTTCGCGGGTGGCGCTTGAGCTGGCGGCGCCTTTCATAACTATGAGCAAAACGAGGGGATGCATCGAAGAATTGAACACTCGGTGTGAGAGTAAGATCGTGAGATGGGACACCTGACAATGATCTTTTGCACTTGGAGCATAAGGCCTCTTCATCTATCTTCTCCTCCTAGATTCTCTTTCCTCTTGTCTGTTTCTTAGTTTGTTATAAACTGACTTTTTATTGAAATGACCTTTTTTTATATATGTCTATGCTGCAGAATCCACACTTCTTGTTTGCAAGCATGGGTCAGAGTCCAAGCTGCAGAAACCTAATCGCCCTAGGGGAAAACCGATCACTATCCCACTTCCTTCAAGCCAAGGTAACTTTGGGATCTCTCTCTCTTTCTCTCTCTCTCATTTTTTAATATTGGGATTTTTTAAAGATATTTCTGAATTTGTTTTTTTTTTGTTTCATTTTAAGTTTGTTTGGTTGCAAATTGTTTCGTTGGTTTTTTTCTTACGCATATAATGCATTTTATGAATTATTACCTGAATGAATTTGCGAGGCTTAGACGTTTTTGTTATTATTATTATTATTTTTTATCGGAAACGAAAGTAAGATGTTTTTTTTTTTGAGGAAAATATTTATTTCATTTGTTCTTTTAGGGAAAATTGAGGGGAGAGATGAAAAAAAGAAAAATGTTGTGTTGATTTGCATTTTATTTTCCTTAGTCTTTCCTTTGCTTTCTTTTTCCTGCGTCTTTCCCTCGGATGTGATAACAAAACATAGCTTGAGTTATAAAATACATCATCATCTCATAAATTAAAAGTTCTTATTGTTGTGATTGATATTTAGTCATAGTTATCAAGGCGCCTCGGGCTTGAAATTCCTACACCTCCGACGGTAGCACCTCGCCTCGAAGCATTTTAGGTTTCCCTTTTTCTTATTCTCCTTCTTTTCTTCTTCTTCTCCTTTTTCTCTAGTCGTCGGTACGTGGAGAAGCCCTCGGGCTTATTTACTACATGTGTAGAAGCCAAGCGCTATATATATTTTCTTTTAAGACCGGACCAAAGCGTTGTTTGGCCTTAGATGCCTAATTTTCGAGATTTCAACCCCTCCAGCCCCATTTATGCTATGTTTCAACTCCAAAAAAACCCTAACCATCCCAACTACTCTATAATCCTTATAGAAGAGGAGAAGAAGCAAAAAATCAACTAGGCTAGCCAAGAAACTCAAAGTCATGTAAAATGGAAACAAATCATCCTTGATGTAAATATATCATTGACATATGGGTCTGCAGCTTCACTTAAAAAAACCCGGTGCCTCAAAGGCCTGGGGTTTTGCTCCTGGTGCACCTTATTCTCAAATAATATGTATTTAGTTGAGGTGATCATGCAGTTTGTGGCGGCTCTTTTTTATTTTATTGTGGAGAAACTATGTTTATCTCGTACTTACCATATCCGTGGCTCTTGATTAATACGAACCCACATCATTAATATGTTTGTTCTTTTTCCCTAGTTTCTTTAGTATTTAGAATATGCGATATTTACTTTCAGTGGGATCTCTCAAAGATCAAGTCGTTTATATCTTTTGATATCATGGGTGTTGATGACTAATTTTTGGTCGGGACTTGGGAGGATAAACCGACATTAAGGTTATATTGATGAAGGGAAAGCAGCAAGATTCATGATACTAAATTTTCACATTTTACTGAACATTTCTCTAGAATATACCTGCTTTTCCCGGAATTTGGTGCTCCAACTTCCTTGATTTACTACAGTTATTGGAAAAGTGAAAGATTTCCTAGGAGTCATATCAGAAGCTAATAAGGCTAGACTTGATGCAAGGTATGCATATGAACCTGACGGAAAAACTAAATTGTTAAGCGGTTTCCTTGCATTTTATTTTATTTCTAAGATTATAATGTACTCATTAAAATGTAGGACAATTCTGGTAAGAATTATATGATATTGAGGTGCTCAATGGGAATGAATCTGAATACATTGAGATGGTAAATGAAATATGTTGTCTTTGTTTTAGTTTGTTTTTCTTTTTTTTTTTCTGGGCTTTAGATTAACTATAACAGCTAATGGGTTGTAATTGTTTGGATGCATTGATCCAATCATAGGATTTGATGCTGGGTATTGCTGATCTGAGCACTCCAAAGGCTGTGGCAGCAGTTGAATCTTCTATTGCAGGTTTTCAATCCAGAATCCGAATAGCTCTTCTTCTGATGATGATGTGATGAAACACTTGATAATGACAAAAATGGTGACCAAGGTAATAATAATAATGAAACCATCTCTCCTGTATGAAACATAAAGATCAAGTCTTCTCATGAGGATTCTTTCAGGAGTTCAGAAAAGCGGCCAAGGTGTTGAGCTCTCATGAGAATCTTTACTAGAATAGAAGCAGGAGGACAGAGAATTTGCTCATGGGGATTGTTTTCTTGAAATGAAAAGGAAACTATCAGCTGAATTATATGGGTTACAACAAGTATATGGAAGGGCTTTTTCTCTACAGGAAGGAGGGAGCTGAATGTTTGATGAGTCTTTAATTTATCCAATGGTGGGATTTTTGCTTATCCATTAAATACCAGATAGCCATGGAGAAAAGCGGGCCTGTCACTGTGGTACTCTAAATTTTGAATGTTTTTACTATTTAGTCTTTCCAACTCTATTGGTGCACTTGTTTGATTGGTCCTAAACATAGTGATTACTCTTCTTCTTCAAACCACCCAATGGTGCCTTTAGCTTAAATGGCCATAGGAAGTTGTTGGCCTCCTTAAAATATACAGAAAAAATACATAGAAAGGAATATACAAACCTGTTCCACAATGGAGTTGTTGGTCAAAGCAGTTCTCTGCTTGTACAACTTTCCATAGCCCCTCTTAATATATCAGTTACCGCACACTCTTCAAATTAAGTGCTGAAATATTTGCAATATAAATACATTAGAAAGGAATAATTTTGCAAGTTCAAAACTTTTTATAGGATAGGATTTTAAGAAAAACAAGAGTGAGATAGATAGATACATACCCACTATAAGTCACATAAGGCTGCTGCTCAGCCCTGTACAACATGTTCATTGTTGCTTTATTCACTAAGAAACACCCCGTTGAATATCTGCATTTGAAAAGTGAATGAGATCTTTCGTCATCAAAGACGCTCCATTTTCTAAGTGCTTAGCATGCTTAGGTTAGTAAGCTCTATTGATGATGCATAACTGATTTACTTAGACATTAAACTAATAATGTTCAATCACTAAGGAAGCAGTTTATTAGATGAACCAATGATTCACCAACCAAAACAACATCAAGAATACAGGTTTGAATATTTGATCCGAGACACATTTAATTCAGCTTCTTGAGTTTACCCAGCTAGGCAATTATTTTCAATGTTTCAATCTAGATGAACTTCCTCTCACTAGACAATTTTAATTAAAATTGTTGTTTGTCTTCTAATATGTATGTTAAGAAGTGCGTTCATGGACAGAATATAAATGCTAATGGGCCACAGTTCCATAACCTATCTCAGAAGCAACATCATACAGCATCACCCATAGTACTTGGGTATAACTAAAAGCCAATACTGTCACAGTACTAAGGTATAAGTATCAGCCCAAACAGAGATGAATACTATTTCTTATTAACAGTGCAAGACCAAGCAATACTACTCCTAAAGCTGATTAAGTGACTTTCCTAGAATTATTTAATGCAGACACTAGGTACCACTATAGGTTATTGTTCATTGTAAAAATTAAGTGAAATATATGATGAGTAAAATTTAAAATAGTAAAATTCAACAAGAGCATTTTAGGCTATGGAAAATGTAAGGGCAGCCATCATGAGGATGAAATGTGAAACCTGGTTGCTTGGAGCAGAAAGATAAGGAAAGTGTTGTTTATCTCTATTCTTGGTCTATCTTTTCATAGTAGTGAATGACTGTGAGGTGTTTGAAGAGAAAGAGACCTAGGAAGTGAATAAATGGAGTTTTGTTGCATCTTGGGGTTTACAGTTCAAGAAGTGGTGTAGTCTTGGAGAAGAAATTAAAATTCCAAGAGCCATGACCATCAAGAGATGTTCTGAAGAATACCCAGAGAAGGAAAGGTGATGATCCATGAGGAAGGAAGAAGTGGTCATGGTGTGGTATGTTTGTGAGACGTCCAGAGAGCTGAGATGAAGGCTGAATCTGGGGATATGAGACGTCTTGCTGGTTTGCAGGAGAGAACTGTGAGAGAGAGCAGGCATGATGGGACCTGCCATTGGAGTTAGTCAGGGCATCTTCTGGTGTGGGCTGTGTATAAGAGAGCTGAAGAGAGAAGAGGCATGGTGAAATGTCCTCCTGGTGTGGTGTGTTCTCTGTGGCCATGGTATGAGCGGTGGCATGATAAGAGCTTGCTGGTGTTGTCAGCCAGTGGGAGGGTTCTCATGCTGTCGTGTAGAAGGATGCTGGGTGCATGGGCTGAAGGGCGTGAGCAAATGGTCTTCTGGAAATTGGTCTATGCAGGGCAGCAGTTAGTTGAACATGGTAGATAGTCTTGCTGTGCCGACCCTTAGAGTTGGGTACACCATCACTACTGATGCTCTTGATACCTCTTAGAAGAAGATCTCGGTAATGGAGGACTGGGATAGAAGGAGCAAGAGGTTTCCTTGCTTGTTACTGGTCATACGCCACAGTGCATGGGACTGCTTCTAGGTGTAATCAAGTCCTTGTAAGAGATCTTGGGTTTCTTTCTCTCAAACTTGTTCTCATGCATTAACACCATTTGAAACGTATTCTGTATGACATTGGAGGAGTAGTTCAATGTGGTGAAAACAGTTGTTAAACTGATTCCTGTGAGGTCGAAGGTAGAGAATCATTCAACTTGATGTATGATCTCCTTGCCCCAGTTGCATTGGACGGTATCTATCTGTGTTGACTTGTGGATGTTTCTAACTCCAAGGACGATGTGAGGCAGTAAAAGACCTCCTCTGTGTAAGGGCTGGCTGCTGGCTGCTGGCTGCTAGCTGCAGGTGAGTGGTTTTTTTTTATGGATTTGTTGTGTCCATGTGACTGCACTGGTATGGGATTCCATGTGGTTATGGTGGTGTTCTTAAGGTGCAATGGGCCAAGCAAATGAGTGGTGAAAAAACTCAGGAATGATGCTCAGATTAAGGTGGAGCATGTTGCTGAATTTGTTGCTAAACAAGGACAAATGAGGGATGATCTCATTGAGGTGGAGCCTACCAACATCAAGGGACTTATGGCAAGCGTGGAACAAGGTTTGGAGTTAGTTTCAACTATTAGTGTGGTGTTTGTTTCCCAGAAGCTCGGTTTCAGCTGTTCCATTGGGTTAGCTATCTGTTAAAAAAAGGTGTTACCTGCTTGAGAGCTATGACCTGTTTGAAGAAAATGAGGGCCGAGGTGGAGTTTGTGGTCACATGTGTCCCTCATTTATGGTCTTTGGATTTAAGCTAGATGTTAGCAGGTTGTTAAATAGAGTTGATAAAACTGTTATTGTAGATAACAGTTCTCTGTAATTGATTATGTTTTTTTCTAATACATATGTTGTTAGGTTGTTAGGTCTGACAATTTTTTTTGGAGAGAACTCTTGGAAGGATGAATCTGAGCTGAAGATCAGAGGAATGAGAGATTGAGAGAGACCTGTGCCTTAGCTTAGTGCATGGTCTGTTCGACATGCAGATGTTATTTTCTGGTTGAATAAAATCTCTGGAATTTTCTCTCATTTTCTTCTTCGTTTTGGCCCCATGGATAATCTTGTATCAGTTTAAGGAAGCTGCTTGCAAAGTCTGATCGGCAACAGCCTCCATAGGCTATATTTTTTTTTTCTTGATAATTTTTGAAGTTCATCAGAGCAACATGAATCAAATTAAAAGCCTAAATCACTTATCTAATGTGAGGAATTCAAAATAGTCGATCCTATGTAAGCCCCACAAAGTTGTTAGTTGTTGCCTAATGGACCTCTTTCTTCTCAAAGTGAAGAAAAGTTTGAATGTGTTTCTCACAGCCATGTTCAAGCCTAAATTCAAGTCCCACATCTTTGGTTTCCACTTTTACGTGAAATTTGGACCATAATTTGCGAGAAACGTTTAGCAATTGAATAGCACCTAAAGGAGAATTTAGGAAGATGACTTCAAATCTTATAGCAGGGGATAGTATTGATCTATTGGACTAAGTTCTAAATGTTGAAGGAATATGCATGATTGGAGTCACATCTTTGCCTATAGAAATGGGGTGCACCTGTTAAGTTGCCATAATAAAGGGTTAGAGGAGGAATCTAGATATATATGTATGCATGGCTGCAAATTTAGAGCACTTTCTTTTCTCAAATACAAGAGGCAAATCTTCTGTCTCAAACACCCAAATTCAAAGATGTTGATAGTTTGCAGAACAGAGCATAGCATAGCATAGCAGAAAACCTTCAAAGCTTTTGAAGAAAGATAAGTATTTAAACACAGTAGAAGAATCAACAATGGTGTTGGCAACCAGCCTGCTGCTTAAACTGCTAGTAATATATATATATAGTTTAAAATGGTGTTGGAGGGAATGGTATATGCTTCAATTTTTGATGTCTCAAATTCAATTCCTATTTATGGAGGAGTAAGAGATAGAGACACAAACAGATGGAACTGAAATACAAGAAAGCGGCTGGCGGGTTTGTCTTAGCATGGTTCTTCGCAAGTTAATTAGTACTTTGGTCTAATAGCATATGATTTTCTCACTTCAGAAACATGCTTTCCGGTTTTGAATCCTTTTCAAAGAGAGGATGTTTGTTTTGTTGCAAAATTCTATGATCAAGTTGGAGTTAGATATTTAGATGAAGCTGATTTGTTTTATATATATTATATTCATGTCTTGGTGAATAGGAGCAAAACAAAAATAGTAATCATCTTTGAATACATTAAAAAGTAAAAGTCTTCCCTTCTATTCTTAGAAATAGTGAGAATTTACTTTCAAATCTTATCTTTGAACCATAAAAAGCATACAAGATCTCTAAAAAGCGGCAGTTATTGCCTTTGGGCACGATTTCTAGCATAGGTCACTCTTCTTCTAAAGAGTAGCCATTTGACAATTTTGTCCACAAGATCAAATATATGCATCACCAAGATCTTCTCATTGATACAAAATAGGGAAGCCGAAATGCCAGCGTGCAAATCGACCAATGCACAAATAAAATCATTGATCAATATAGCCACCATCGATTTTGTATTCAACAACACTTTGCCTTTTATCTGAATCTTCATCCTTACATTTTATGATTAGCGGAGTTCCACAGAGATTTGGATTTCCGGCTAAAAACTGACTCTGTGAAAGTTGACATTTACTTGATAAAGGGATCTTCTGCAGGAGAAAATTGTTATTAATGATTCAAATAACGAGGATGACGATGGGACATGCTTGAAGAGGAATGGAGTAGAAAAGCTTGTTACTTGACAAATCAAGGGAGGATAGGTTGGCGTAGCTTTGGGAATGCTTTGAATTTGGCGAGTGATGTGATTCATGGACAAGTTCGAAGCGACAAACCAAACAATTTGTTATTCCCTCCCAGAAACTCTCCACTTAAATTGTTGTCGAGATAGATCCCATGCTATAGACAAGGAAAGAATCACGAGTATATTTGAGGAATTTGTCATTTGTAATCCACAGCCATCCTTTTTAATCTTGAGAGCTTTGCTTGTTGTGATACAAAGAAGATATCTTCGTATTATGGTCTGAGCCATGGCTTCAAGCTCTCGACCAAAGTTGCTAGACTTTCACGTCGGTGTTTTTGTGCAAGATCAAGACATGTAAGAGAGCTTTGGCCTCGGATGCCTAATTTAATTGGCGTTGCTTTGGCCTCGGATGCCCTAGTTTTGAGATTTGACCCCTCCATTTATTTTTTCCATGTTTGACTCAAAAAAACCCTAACCCTCCCAACTACTCTATAATCCTTATAGAAGAGGAGAATAAGCAAAAAATAAACTAAAATAGCCAAGAAACTGCGAGAAAGTCATGTAAAAATAGGAAACAATCGTAATAAAAATCATAAAATATATATTTGACATATGGTGTGCTTCACTTAAAAAAAATCGATGCCTCAAGTCCCCAAGAGGCTTTTGCGCCTTAGGCACCTTGCTCCTCAAATAACTATGTATATAGTCGAGGAGTGATCATCTGGTTGTGGGCGGCTCTTTTTGTTTTATTGTAAGACCATATTTATCTCATACATACCATATCCTAACTCTTGATTTGAGCAGCATCATTAATATGATTGGCGTTCTTTCTGGTTTCTTTAGTATTTAGAATATCACGATATTTACAATTACGATCTCAAAGATCAAGTAGTTTATATCTTTTGATATCATGGGTGTTGATGACTAATTTTTGGTCGGGACTTGGGAGGATAAATCAACATTAAGGTTATATTGATGAAGGGAAAGCAATAAGATTCATGATACTAACTTTTCACATTTTATTGAACATTTCTCTAGAATATATATGCTTTTCCCCAGAATTTGGTGCTCAACTTCCTTGATTTACTGTAATTATGGGAAAAGTGAAAGATTTCCTAGGAGTCATATCGAAGCTAATAAAAATTTGGAGCTTGATGCAAGGTATGCATATGAACTTTGATGAGGAAAAACTAAAATTGTTACCATCGATTTCCATGCATTTTATTTTTATTTCTAAGATTATAATGCTGCGATTAAAATGTAGGACAATTCGGTGAGAACTATGATATCGAGGTGCTCGATAGGAATGAATCTGAGATACATTGAGGATGGTGAATGAAATATGTTGTCTTTGTTTCTAGTTTGTTTTTCTTTTTTTAAGACTTTAGATTAACTATAACGGCTAATGGGTTGTAATTGTTTGGATGCATCAATCCAATCATAAGGATTTGGTGCTAAAAATTATTCTTTGATCTCGGCCTCCGGAGAGCTATGGCTACAATTGAATCTTTTTTTTTTTTTTTTTTATAGGCAAAAAACAATATATTAAAGGCGAGGCCATAGCGAGCACCCACAAGAGTACACTAGAAGTATACAAAGTAGAATACGGCCGCAAAGGAAGGCTAAGACAAAAAAACAACCAACCCAGCACAAGCTACATAGAACCCAACACTCCTCTTAAAAAGGAAAGGTTCACATTAGGAATCATAGTTACCCACTCACAAAAAGACCTTAAAAAGGACTTGACCTATCAAGCGAGCGCATGTCCTCTAGCTTTGTTCCTCTCAATCCCGGATTGCCCACAGAAGCCGCAGGTACGCCATAGCTTACTTCTTTTTTCTTGAGAGGAGCGGAACGGCCCATTAACGACTCTTTAACCGAGTGGGACAAGCCTATCTTGCCTTTTGAAAGAGGGAAAACAAAGTAGTCCCTGACCACTAAATCTTAGGGTAGTGGATAAGAGATCTTTCAAAACTTCTTAGTACGCCTGAAAGGACACTGTTGGCAAGGGAAAAATCACGTTTTTTAAGCTGATCCATAGTCAAAATCTTACGGACCTCCAGCACAAAAAACCCCCACCTTTGTAGGCCTGATAGAGTTCAAATCATCTTGACAAGCACTAGATTCTTGCCTCCTACGCTTCAAAAGGTCATGCTAGACTTGGCGGGAACATACCATCCTTGGCCCAATTCCACCTAAGTCTATCGGCGATGGGGGGCTTAAGCTTTAGTACTAGTACATATGAATCTCTGTGCCTCTTCTAATTCCCGATCATTAAAGTGTGTCTCTCGAATCTAAAGTTCCACCCCTCCTCTGTCCCGGTGACTTCCACAAATCAATACCTTATCCCCTTTTAGGCTAGCCACCTCATAGAGGAAGGGAAAGAGGAGCAAGAGGGGCTTCTACGCACTAGACATCCTCCAATCATTTGCACCCATTTCCCCATTTCAATCGAAACGATTACGCATATCACGAATCACTTCTTTGCCGATATCCTTCGAGACCGACCCCATCCTTGCCTCTAGGGTGACAGAACCAACCCCCATGTTGCATACCATACTTTAGGCTAATAATATTCCTCCACATCGAATTTTCCTCCATAGAAAATCTCCAGCCATGTTGAAATTTAAAAGTCTACGAATGCCTAGACCACCTTTCACTTTACTCGAGCAAATAATATCCCACTTGGCCGGATGGATCTTCCTTTCAGGTTGTCACCTACCATAGAAGTCTCTTTAAATTTTTCCAATTTGATGTTGACTCCTAAGGCAATCGAAAAGGGACATGACATAGTTGGGTAGATTGGACAGGCTACTTCTAATCAAAGTAAGTCTTCCACCTTTAGAAATGTATTGCCTTTTCCAGTTAGCCAGTCTTTTTCGAAACCTCTCTTCTACCCCATCCCACACACTAGAAGCTTTTCGTTTTGCTCCCAAAGGCAACCCCAGGTCCTCTGCTGGTAGAGACCCAATTTTGCAACCCAACTCAATGGCTAAATTTTCCTCGTTCTCAACCCTACCCACAGGTAGCAAGGAGCTTTTATCCAAATTAATTCTCAACCCAGAAGAGCTTTAAACCGAGCCAAAATCCAACTCGGATAAGCCATTTGGTCTTAGTGTCAATCAGAATCCGAAGATAGCTCTTCTTCCACAGTGATGATAATGATGACAGTGATGACAACAATGGTAGTGAGATGATAATAAAGCAATCTCTCCTATGTAACATAAAAGATCAAAGTCTGCTCATGGGGATTCTTCCGGGGGTTCAGAAAAGCGGCCAAAGAACATTGAGCTCTCATGAGAATATTTACTAGAATAGAAGCAGCAGGACAAAGAATTTGCTCATGGGGCCGGGATTGTTTTCTTGAAATGAAAAGGAAACTATCAGCTGAATTATAAGGTTACAACAAGTATATGGAAGGGCTTTTTCTCTACAGGAAGGAGGGAGCTGAATGTTTGATCAGTCTTTAATTTATCCAGTGGTGGGATTTTTGCTTATCCATTAAATACCAAATAGCCCATGGAGAAAACGGGCCTGTCACTGTGAGTACCCTCTAAATTTTGAATGTTTTTACTATTTGGTCTTTCCAGCTATTGGTGCACTTGTTTAATTAGTCCTAAACATAGTGATTTCTCTTCTTCTTTAAACCACCCAATGGTGTCTTCAGCAAATGTGTAGGAAGTTGTTGGCCTCCTTGAAATATACAGAAAAAATGCATAGAAAAGGAATATACATACCTGTTCCACAATGGAGTTATGGTCAAAACAGTTCTCTGCTTGGCTAACTTTCCACCGCCCCTCTTATGGCTCAGTTACCGCTCACTCTTCAAATCAGGGTTCCTATAAATATTTGCAATATAAATACATTCCAGAAAAGAATAATTTCTGCAAAGTTTAAAACTTTTTATAGGATAGGATTTTTAAGAAAACAAGAGTGAGATAGATAGATACATACCCATATAAGTCACATAGGCTCAACCCTGTGCAACATATTTCACTGTTGCTTTGTTCATGAAACACCCCAGATTAAATATCTGCATTTGAAAAAAGTGAATGATCTTTGGTCATCAAAGGATGCTCCATTTTTCTAAAGTGTAGCTTGCTTAGGTTAGTAAGCTCTATTGATGATGCATAACTGATTCACTTAGACATTAAGCTAATAATGTTCAATCACTAAGGAAGCAGTTTATTAGATGAACCAATGATTCACCAACCAAAACAACATCAAGAATACAAGTTTAAATATTTGATCCAAGACACATTTAATTCAGCTTTTATTTCCTGATAGGTATTTAATTCAACTGTGAGTTACCCCAGCTAGGCAATGATTTTCAATGTTTCAATCTAGATGGTTTCCTCTCACCTAGACAATTTTAATTAAAATTGTTTGTCTTCTAATATGTATGTAAAGTGTGTTCATGGACAGAATATAAATGCTAATGGGCCACAGTTCCATAACCTATCTCAAGCAACATCATACAGCATCACCCATAGTACTTAGGTATAACTAGAAAGCCAATACTGTCACGTACTAAGGTATAAGCATCAGCCCAAACAGAGATGAATACTATTTCTTGTGGTGCAAGACCAAGCAATACTACTCCTAAAAGGCCGATTAAGTGACTTTCCTAGTGTATTTAACACAGACACTAGGTACTACTATAGGTTGTTATTCATTGTAGATTAATTGAAATATGATGGTAAAAATTTTAAAATAAAATTCAACAAGAGTGTTTTTAGGCTGGAAAATGAAAAGGGCAGCCATCTTGAGGATGAGAAATGTGAAACCTGGTTGCTTGGAGCAGAAAAGATAAGGAGAGAGTGTTGTTTATCTCCATTCTTGGTCTATCTTTTTCATAGCAGTGAATGACTGTCAGGTGTTTGAAGAAAGACCTAAGTGAATAAATGGGTTTTGTTTATATGGGTTTTACAGTTCAAGAAGTAGTGTGGTGCTTGGTGAAGAAATTAAAATTCAAGAGGAGCCATGACCAAATCAAGAGAGGTTCTGAAAAGAATACCCAGAGAAGGAAGGTGATGATCTGCATGAGGGAAGGAAGGAGTGGTCCTTGGTGTGGTATGTTTGTGAGACGGGACGTCAGAGAGCTGAGATAGAAGGCTGTGATCTGGGGGATGGGACGTCTTGCTGGTTTGCAGGAGAACTGAGGAGAGAGCAGGCATGGTGAGACACCCATTGGTGTGAGGCTATAGTCAAGGGCATCTTCTGAGGTGTGGCTGTGTATAAGAAGGAACTGAAGGAAGAGGCATGGTGAAGTATCACTCTGGTGTGGTGTGTTCTCTGTGGCCATGAGTATGTGAGGGTGGCATGATGGGGCTTGGTGTTGTCAGCCAGTGGGAGGTTCTCATGCTGTCTTGGTGTTGAAGGATGCTGGGTGCATGGGCTGGGGACGTGAGCAAATGTTCTGGAGTGGTCTATGCAGGCTGCAATTAGTCAAACATGGTTGATAGTCTTAGAGTTGGGTACGCTATCACTACTGATGCTCTTGATACCCCTTACAAGAAGATCTAGGTAATGGAGGACTGGGATAGAAGGAGGAGCAAGAGGTTTCCGTGCTTGTTTCTGGCCATGCATACAGTGCATGGGACTGCTTCTAGGTGTAATCAAGTCCTTGTAAGAGATCTTGGGTTTCTTTGTCTCAAACTTGTTCTCATGCATTAACACCATTTGAAACGTCTTCTGTATGACATTGGAGGAATGGTTTCCATGTGGTGAAGACAGTTGATGGCGGATTCCTGCGAGGTCAAGGTTGAGAATCATTCAACCTGATGCATGATCTCCTTGCCCCAGTTGCATTGGATGGTATCCATATGTATTTGACTTAATGGATGTTTAACTCCAAGGATGATGAAGCTATATATAAAGTTCTGGGACGATGTGAGGCAGTAAAGACTCCTCTGTTTAAGGGCTGGCTGCTGGCTGCTGGCTGCTGGCTGCTGGCTGCTGGCTGCTGGCTGCTGGCTGCTAGCTGCAGGTGTTTTTTGCTGGTTGGTGTGCCCATGTGACTGCACTGGTATGGGATTCCAGCTAGTTGTAGTGGTGTTCTTAAGGTGCATTGGGCCAAGCAAATGGAGTGGTGAAAAAACCCAGGACTGATGCTGAGATTAGGTGGAGCATGTTGCTGAATTTGTTGGTAAGGCAGGGCAATGAGGATGATCTCATTGAGGTGGAGCCTACCAACATCAAGGGTCTTATGGCAAGCGTTGACCAAGGTTTGGGTTGGTTCAACTAGTGTGGTGCTTTCCCAGGCTCCGTTTCAGTTGTGCCAGTGGGGTTGCTCTCTGTTAAAAAAAGGAGTTACACCACTCTGCTCAATTTCAGCACTGCTTACAAAGTGGCTGGAATGGTTTCTATAGTGATGAAAGCTATGACTGTTTGAAGAATGAGAGACCAGGTGGGTTTGTGGTCACATGTATCCCTCATTTGTAGTCTTTGGATTCAAGCAGGTTGTTAATGAAGTTGTCCCAGAAACTATTGTGTAGAGATAACAGTTCTAATAGATTCTGTTTTTCTAATACATATTTTGTTGTGGGTTGTTAGGTCTGACAGTTTTTGGAAGAACTCTTGGAAGAGTTGATCTGAGCGAAGATCAAGAGGAATGAAATATTGAGAGAGACCATGCCCTTTGCTTGGTGCATGGTCTGTTCTTATGCAGATGTTATTTTCTGGTTGGATAAAATCTCTGGAATTTTCTCTCCCTTTTCTTCGTTTGGCACCATGGATAATCTTGTATCAGTTTAAAGGAAGCTGCTTGTAAGGTCTGATCCGTAACGGCCTCCATAGGCTATATTTTTTTTCTTGATAAGTTTTGAAGTTCATCCGAGCAACGAATCAAATTAAAAACTCAAATCCTTTATCTAATGTGAGGAATTCACTGTGATGGGTATGTAGAAAGCCCAATAAGGTTATTGGTGCTTTTCATGGACCTCTTCCTTCTCATAGTGAAGAAAAGTTTGAATGTGTTTCTCCACAGCCATGTTCAAGCCCAAATTCAGAAGTCCACATCTTTGATTTCCTTTTCTGCTGAAATTTGGACCATAATTTACTAGAAAAGGAATATACATCAGAAGAAGAAATTTGTGCTAGAATATACATTATTTGAGAATCAGAATATTAAAAGCAAACTATTCTAATCAATATTACCTATCATTTTCCAGTTCTTTTCCTTTCTGGATAATATTTGAAAGATAATATTTTAGGTTCTTTTTCCTTTTGCAAGATTGTGTGCTCTATTTTCATGCTTGATCCTCGTTGGAATGTAATGATCATCATTGGTGCCCATTTTTGATATAAAAGCTTGGTATAATCTTACAGGTCTTCATCAATATCCTCGAAGCGTGTATAAAAAACTCAAACTCTTCTCTCCTTCTAGGTACTTATTTACGATGCTTGTTCTTTTCTTTTAGATACTACATTTTCTTCTCAGCGAAGAAAAGTTTATATGAGGATTTCTTGGCAAAACATATTGTGTTTTCTTACTGAATATGACTAATGAATATAATAAAAGAGTCTCGGTGGCATTTGTGACAAATCAACATCATCAACAAGATCGGATCCCTCAACTGATCACTTTGGGATATCTTTTTGTTCTACTCTCTCCTGACACTCAAAACACAAAAAGTAAGAAGATCAAACTTGATATTCTCTTACTTCCCATCCGACCTTTAATTTTTACTTCTTTATTCTATAAGCCAAAGCAAAATTGAACACAAGTAAACCCAAATACCAAATCAATAGACTTGATGTCTGAAACATACTCGATTTTGAATCCATTTTGGTAGAAGTGATTTGCTTAAATAATTAATGTCTTGGTAAACGAGCAAAACAAAAACATATAATGCGAGATATAGATAGAGAATAGTAGTAGTATACCTTCTGAAACTAATAGGAAGTTATAACATAGAATAATTATCCTTGAATAATTAGTGTTTCCTTCTATTGCAGAAATAGTGAAATTCACTTTCAAAGCTTATAATGAATCATAAAAGCATACAAAGATCTACAAACAATATTTATTGCCTTTGGGGATGATTTCTAGCATAAATTGACTCTTTTTCTAAAAGTGTAGCCATTTGACAGAATTTTGTCCACAAAATCAAAATATGCATCACACGAATCTCCTCATTACTGACACAAAATATGGAACTAAAATGCCTGACAAATCGAGCAAATGCTCAAATAGAACAATGATGGCCACAGCCACCATCAATGTTGTACTCTCAACATCACTTCGCCTTTTATATAGAGGAAATCTTATGGCACTTTGTGACTGGCGGAGTTCCACAAAGATTTAGTTTTCGGCAAAAGCCAACTCTTAGAAAGTTAACTACGCATATGGCCTCCCGAACTTCAGCTCAAATATCGTGAAAACTCCTGGTTTTTGGTGTATGCGCATTCACAGCAGAGTATTACGCTAAGTCTTGGCCGTCTTTGAGACGACCACTGACCTCGTAGATCTTAGAGAGAAGTCGAGCTTCTCTCTCTACACCTTATGGCCTTGGCAAGGGTGTCGTTGACCATAGTAGGCAGCGGAAAATCTGCGTCTCATATCGTGAGACTCATACGAGTAAATATTCATGGGCCTACATCATACTCACAAAATGTATATTTTATACAAGAATTTAATTACAATTTGTTTTGATTCTGATTTATCCCAGCTGAAGAATTTTAAAATACGAAAATAAGGCCAACTTGGCCATTTCTATTACCGCCTCTACGATTATCAGTGCGTCCCATCCCCAGTGCGCCTCAAAGTACTGAAATAAATATATTCGCCGACGGGGTGGCGATGCTCCATTAGTGGAATTTTCTCTCACCTAAATGCTCATGCAATGACACACCACACATTCAATTCACATTCCATACAAATCTAGCTGTTAATATACTAAAGATGTGGCATATATATTAACAAACTTACTCATGTTATCTATCCACAAGAATAACACAAAATTAAATTTCACTTCTAGGGCTAATCAAACCGACAACCCATCAATGGTCGCCACAAATCACAATCAACATGTCATTTACTCATGGCAATAACATTAAAATGATCACAATAAGCCAATAAGTTAATAATAAACAAATCATGGACTCCGTCTAAAACCACTCCCAGTGGATTTCTTCACCCAAATTCAAATCTTGAGTCGAAACACCCGCCATCCATGCTCTAACAAATCCCCATCCATTAAACGGGCTCTAAATTAAAGAGTAAAACAAGCAGAGAAAAATCCCTACATTCGAAATTGGTCGAAACTCCCTTAAAACCGGGTATCCACGCCGTGAGTCTCTTGCCGTGGGAGCAACTTGCTTCGTCTCGTTGAAAACCGACGGTCCGACGTCGGAATCCTGTAGTGAGAAGGTGCAGTTTCTCTCTCTAAAAACCCTCCATTTTTTAAACTTGCTCCCTTCTCCCACCTACTGCACGTACAGCCAAATGAGAGAAGAAGATGTCTCCTTTTGTCCCCCACACCACTTGTCACCTTCTAATCGGGTCGGTATGATTTCCTTTATCCACTTATCTAACCACTTTGAGATTTCCAATTTAAATTCAAGATGACAAGCCACAAGGTTCTACGAAGTCCCACTTGAGCTCAATGTTTGACTTGCTCATCGATTGACACGTGGCGCCTTAAGTCACTCCACAGCGCCAAAAGGTCCCACACTCTACGTGCTCGAAAAACGTGAAATCTCGATTGTCCCTAATTCGAACACGAAATTCGATATTTAGCTAGATTTGCAGATAATTCCAATGATGAAGTTCGTTTTCGCCATTCGAGATCTGTAAAATTTTGATTACAGTAAATTATCATTTCGCTCATTTTTCTTCGTAAAATCGATTTTCTCTGTGGTTTCACACCCTCCTCTTCTCTCATTTCCTCTGGATCCAAATTTCAAAAAAAAAAAAAAAAATGGCTTTTCTCCATTTTCGTCTCATTTTATTCCAATTAACTTAAGTTTGTTATAAGACACTGTCGCCACGTGTCCACTCCGATCCCGGGTTCGTTTATGTAACAAAACACCATTTCTTTTCGCTCAATTCTATTTTAGCTGAACTTAGCCTGCCATTTCCCGACTTCCGAGATTTTCGTAAAAATCTCGTCCCTATATTCACTGGCGACCCACCACCCAGAAAATCGTAAAATTCCAACTGTCTCAAAATTCGATGAAACTTTTTTGGTTCACTAGATTTCGCTAGAGGAATCTAATGGCGCAGTCCGTTTCGTCATCTGAGATCTAGAGAATTTTCTAGGCTTTCCTGAACCATTTCGACAACTTTTTACCGTTTTTGCCATTTTTCAGAAAAATTAAAAATTTCCCGGGTTTTACATAGTTCAGACAAATCTATCAAAGTAAAAGATGTACGATGTCAGTGATTTGGTTATGAGAATCCAATTTTGAATGAGAAGTCAAAGTATACATGTCAAAATATCAATTCATTAGAGAGGTAATTGAACAAAGTAAACCTGGCCAAGGTGGAGGTGCTACCACAAGGTGGAGACATTTTCTACAAATATTATGTAATGTCTTGAAAACTTATAATTGAAACGTAAAACTTGGTAATTTTCTCCGCCATTGCTATTGTTTACTAGAATTTATTGATTCACTATTTTTCAGCTTTTGCTTGAGAATGTTGGTAATATTTTCTTATGACAAGGCATTTCAAGCATGTTTACTTAAGGTTTGTCTCAGATGTTTTTAGCAAATGGTAATAGTTGTTACCATGGATGAAACTTTTGGGTTTATCGATTTTGCATAAATGAGTTTTAATTGTATTACTTATTGCTTTTTTTCCCTAATGCCCGGTCAAGATGGATTTCTCTGTGATTTTTTGGGTGGATGGTGTTTGAGATTTAAGCAAAGCTAAATTGTACTTATGAGTTGGAATAGAAAATTACAAGTTTTATGTTCAATAGCAATAACATGTAACTAGACATTTTCACAAAGGTTTTACTTAGTTACCAAGTTTGGGTTATCATTGAAAATATATTTCTGCTAGAGTTGCTATGTTGTTTGGTGTTGTTGATACTTACACAACCGCTATAAAATAAATCAACAAAATTGTTGGTTTCTTTCAAAAGCTTTCTTTCATTAGTTATAACTACATATGAAATAGAATAAAATTGTGGTTTTGGGATTCAAACACATTAACACCAAAACCTAGAGTCATACATTCCAAGTGAAATTAACAATTGTGGAATCTAACATAATTAATAATACAGAGATATTGCACCAGCAACTCAAGCTTTATGCTGCACATCCCAGCCACTTCATAAAAGCATCCAAGTGAAAAGGCCTTAAGATTTACAAAACAATAAAAAGAGCATGCTTAGCATCCAATGTTGAGTGCCAAAATTAGCAACCATTACGTTAAGAGGTATTAGGTTTCTTTTATTTCACAATGGAAAATATAAAACAAATAATATAATAAATTTTTTTTTAAAATTTTAAGATATAAATTTCTTTAGTTCTTATATAATAGAGATAACCAAATAAATGTGAGTTTTTAATAAACATATAAAATTAATTTATTGTTAAAGATTATTTTTTATTTCTCCTACTTCCTTTCAAGTATTTTTCTATATTTTCTTAAAGAGATTTTGAAACTCTTAAGTGGCAATTTTCTTCTAAGATTTTTTAGTAACAATTTTTTGGTGGGCATTTATTAATTCTATTACAATGGGAAAATTGTTTTTTTTTTCTTCTTTGGATAGTAAATTTAAAAGGCCATGAACTTTAAAATCCCAACTTATCTTAACGAAGACACTTTTCTTAGTACATCACATCAAATAAAATTAAGAATTAGAGTACAAATTAGTAGCATACCTGCTAATGGAGTAGTGAAATTCACTCCCAAAGCGGGATCATAAGGAATACGTTTATTTCCTTTGGGCATGATTTCTGGCATAGGTCACTCTTTTTCTAAAGAGTAGCCATTTGACAATTTTGTCCACAAAATCAAAATATGCATCACACCAAGATCTCCTTGTTGCCAACACAAAATATGTGTTCAAAATGCCCACAAAGAAATCCCAACCTAATGCTCAACAGAACCATTGATCAAACAAAGCCACTATCAATTTTGTCCTCAACGCTTTTATCCGTAATTTCATCTCGACACTTGATATCCAGCTTGAACTCCACAAAGATTTGGATTTCCAAGAAAGGCAGACTCTGTGAAAGTTGACATTTGCCCACTAAAAGGGATTCCATCGTAGAAATTGTTACGACAAATTCAACAACCCAAGGATGATAATAAGGACATGCTCAAGGAATGGAGTCGAAAAGCTTGTTACTTGACAAAATCAAGGGAGGACAACACGAGCTTTGAAATGCTTTCAGAATTCGGGCCAATGACGCGATTCACTGGACAAAGCCTTAAACACCAACCAAACAATTTTGTTATTCCCTGAAATTCTCCACTTAAA
Organism: Tetrastigma voinierianum; assembly: GCA_016808115.1. Classification (NCBI taxonomy): domain Eukaryota; kingdom Viridiplantae; phylum Streptophyta; class Magnoliopsida; order Vitales; family Vitaceae; genus Tetrastigma; species Tetrastigma voinierianum. The sequence continues at coordinate 32,745 of JAEQBH010005120.1, read as the reverse complement.
TTATTATCTGATAGATCTATGCTCTATAACAAGGGAAAGAGTCCTTATATTCCGTGAATTAGGACCTTTGTAATCACAATCAACTTTTCATAATCGAGAGCGTCCTGGCTAGGATACAAAGAAGATATACTCATATTATGGTCTTGAGCCATGGCTTTAAGCTCTACCAAAGTTACTGGAATTTCACCCATCAGATTATTTTGTGCAAGATCCAAGACATGCAGAGAACTTAAATTTGAAAGCGAGGGAAGTCTTCCAGAAAACATATTTGACCTCAAGTTCAGAATTACAAGATTCAAGAAAGCAGTTCCAATCCAAGCAGGAATCTGACCCGATAAGTTATTGTAACTGAGATCAAGGACATCCAAATCTCGTTAAATTTTGGTAAAGATGAGGGAGCCTCCAAAGCTTTTGTTGTGGTTTAGTAGTGGATTTGAGTAGTTGCGCTTGATCCAACGACTTTGGTATCATTCCGCACAAATTGTTATTTCCAAGGTCTAGAACAATTAGGCTATAAATTGTTTGAAGGAATGCTTCCAACAAATTATTGCTTGAAAATCAATGACTCTTAAGAGAGGTGAGATGCCCCACGGAATTGGATGGTCCCCTGTATTCCATTAATTCGAAAGAGAAAGGAAATACAAGTTGGGTAGGAATTTGCCTATGTTTGAATTTCTGGTAATTGGCCCAGAACCATCATGAGAAAGAATTAAGTATCATAGGATAGAAGAAATATTCCAAAACCAATTTGGAATACAACTTGAAATGCTAGCATTTGAGAGATCAAGAATATGGAGATTCTTCTGAGATTGAAGCCAAGCTGGAAATGTAGGACCTATGTGACATGAACCCATAGAAAGAACTCCCAACTGGAAAGGGGGAGTCCAATTGGAACTAACATCCAAACGGAAAGAATTGGAGTCTATGTATAGATACTCCAAGTTACTTAACTACCAAAAATGTTGTTCTGTCAAATTTCCACTCAACTGATTGTTTTGAAGATTTAGACTGTATAAGTTGGAAAGGTTTCCAATGAGATTTGGAATTGAACCTGTAATGATCAAAAGTAAAGTAATATGTCTTAATTAAAATTATGTAATAAATTAAGAATAAAATAGTAAATAATTATAACAAAATGAATGCATGAAGAATTAATTTAAGGAATTAAAAGCAAGAAATATGATTATTCTTTCATGCGTTTGCAGAACAAAAATAATGAGGGATACATTTTTTTTTTATTTTTTGATATATAACCATAAAATAGAATAATTTATTTTATAATGTTATAAGACTAGAAGGTTTAGAATTGATAGCTAATTATTTTAATAATAAACCAAAGTATTTTTGAATTTAGTTATAATTTATTACAAGAAAATAGAAATCAATTTTCAGTTTAAATCTAAATAATTTAGAGACTTTAATTTTGGCAAAGGAACATCTAATCTAATTAATTAATTTCTATAAAGGTCAATCTATATTTTATTTCTAAAGATACTCTAATAGAAATAGTAAATTTTACTACAAAAATGTAAGAGCTTGTTTAATGGAGTCCTAAACAAACATAAAAATTCATAATAAAATTTTAATAAAATAGTTTAAAAAGTATACCATTAGAATAAAAGAGGTTGAAGCAAAAATCACAAGTATATAATCAATAGAAAATTTAATGAAGTGAGTAACTAACCTTGTAATGATCAGAAAGATTCAACCCATGTGGATTTTTAAGCTCACCCAAACTGGGCCATAATTTTCCCATCAATTGGATTTAATTTTTAATAAAGCCCAACTTCCCCAATAGGGCAAAGGACTTTAGAATTGCAAGTTTCGGGGCTCCATCGACAATCTCAAACTTCCATTCAAGCTATTATTACCAAACTAAATATTGTAAGTTGCAAAAGTTTCTAATGGAGCTGGAATTGAACCTCGTGAATGAGAAAGAGTAAAATATTTAATAATTAAAAAATTATGCAATAAACAAATGATAAAAATAGTAAATAAGGAAATAAATGCATTCACAAACAATTACTTCAAAGAAAAAATATTATTCTTTATGCAATAATAAACATAAATAGTGAGAATGGTCCTTTTTTTGTCTTTTCTGGTAACAATGAAATAAAGTAATTTTATTTCAATATTGGAAGACTAGTACTTGGATTAATCATCCATGCTAATTATTTCTTAAATAACAAACTACAATATTTTGAACAAAGCAATAGTTCAATAAGAGAATGATAGAAAATAAAAATGAAAACTATAAGAGTGAAAAGAAAATTACCAAATTATCAAAATATAATTTATAATTTTAGCAATGAAGACAATTATTTAGCCAAACAATTATTTTAATTTCAAGTGATTTTTCTATTTATTAACAAACTACTAAAAACTATGAATGAGAAATTATTATAGTTATCTAAATTTTACACATTTGGAAATGATTATTCTTTCATGCAGAATAAACTATCGGAGTGATGCATTTTTTTCTTTTCATATAAAACATAAATATAATAATCTATTTTTTGATAATGTTATAAGATTAGAGGATTAATAATTGATATTAACTATTTTGATAATAAGCCAAAGCATTTTGAATTTAGTGATAGCTTATTACATGAAAATAGAAATCAATCTTTCATTTAAATTCCAAATAATTAAGAGACTTCAATTTATTAATGAACATCTAATCTAATTAATTTTAAAAAGGACAATTCATATATTTTATTTTTTAAAGATACCTTATTGAAAGAAAACTTTTTCATAAAAAAATGTAAGAGCTTGGTTTGATTTGAGTTCAGAATAAAACATAAAATTTTATAATAAAATTTTAATAAAGAAGCTTAAAAGGTATACCATAGAATAAAAGAGGTAATAATAAAAATCTTACATAAGTCACTCATTAGAAAATTTAATGAAGTGGGGTAACTAACCTTGTAATTGATTATCGGAAAGATCTAACACTTCAAATGTTTAAGTTCACCCAACTAGTTTGACAATTTTTCCCATCAATTTTAGAATTCCCAACAAGAGTAAAAAATATTTTTACTAATTAAAATTATGCAATAAAAATGATAAAAATAGTAAATAAGAAAATAAATGCATTAAAAAACAATTAGTTTAAAGAAAAAATATTATTCTTTATGCATTAATAAACATAAATATTGAGAATAGTCATTTTTTTGTCTTTTCTAGTAATTTTTTGTCTTTTCTAGTAACAATAAAATAAAGTAATTTTATTTAAATATTGGAATACTAGTACTAGGATTAATCATCCATGCTTGTAAAACCCGAGAAAATTTTTGAATTTTTCTAAAAAAGGGCAAAACGGTAAATTGCTGTTATACTACAAAGCTGAAAACAAAATTTATAGATCTCGATGATCTAAAACGAACCCCTCACCGCTGATTCGCCTCACAAATGTAGTTATCCAGTCAAATTTCATCATATTTAGATATAGTAAGAATTTTCAAGTTTTTCGGGATGACGAGTGTCCGATGAACCCTAAAAATGAGATTTTTGAAGAAAATCTTGGAAGTTGTAAAATAATTTAAAGTAGGTTCATATAAGATAATTTAAACTTGAACCGGGATGAAATAAATTGTTTCGGGGAAAAGGACAGACCCGAGTAAGGGGGGGGACACATGGTGCGACGTGAGACACATCCAAAGATAAAAAGAGGCAAATCTCATTTAAAAGATCTCCCATTTTATTTTTCAAACGTAGAGGAGAGAGTGAAGGTTTCAGTGATTCATTGATTTGGCTGCTCTGAATTCATCGGGCTAAGAAACCAAAGTTCATCACCCTCGACGAAAAAGCTATAATTCATTTTGATAATGTTATAAGTGATTAGAGGATTAATAATTGATATTAACTATTTTTGGATAATAATTCAAAGTATTTGAATTTAGTGATAGTTTATTACATGAAAATAGGAAATCAATTTTCATTTAAATCTAAATAATCTAGAGACTTTAATTTAATCAACGAACATCTAATCTAATCTAATTAATTAATTTACAAATGATAATCTTATATATTTTATTTCTAAAGATACTTCATAGAAATAGTAAAATTTACTACAAAAATGTAAGAGCTTGTTTAATGGAGTCCTAAATAAACATAAAAATTCATAATAAAATTTTAATAAAATAGTTTAAAAGGTATACCATGAGAATAAAAGAGGTTGAAGTTATAATCATAAGCATACCGTCAATAGAAAATTTAATGAATTGAGTAACTAACCTTGTAACTGATTATAAGAAAGATCCAATGACTGCAAATTAACAAAAGTATTCCAAAACCACTGGGATACTTGTGCTAGGCATTCGAGAGATAGATACTGAGATCTTCCTGGATTAGCCGCCTGAAATGCAGGACCCATGTGGCATGAACTAAGGCAAAGAGATCTCAACTTGAAAGGGAGGAACCCAATTGAACTAACATTCAAACAAAAGTTGTCCAAGTCTAGAGACTCCAAGTTACTTAGCTTCAAAAAATGTTGTTCAAAGAGAGTTCCACTCAATTGATTGGAATAAACACTCAATTCTTTGAGTTGAGAAAGCTGTCCAATACAATTTGGGAGACTTCCATTCAGCTCATTCCCTCCAAGATACAAAGACTCCATGCGCTGCAACGTACATAAAGAAGTAGGGATGGGACCTTCAAGTTTGTTGTGAGATAAACCGAGTCCCCAAGATTTAAGCTCACCCAACCAATTTGGCAATTTTCCATCAATTGATTCCCGGAACAAATTCCACTCTCAAATTAGGCGTAGGACTTTAGAATTCCGTGCTCAGCCCATTGATAATCTCAGTAAACTTCCATTCGAATTATTATCAACCAAATCCAAATATTGTAAGTTGCAACAGTTTCCAATTGAGCTTGGAATTGAACCTATAATGACCAAGAGTAAAAATATTTACGAATGAAAATTATGAAATAAACAAGTGATAAAAATAGTAAATAAGGAAATAAATGTATTAAAAAACAATTAGGTTAAAGAAAAATTATTATTCTTATGTAATAATAAACATAAATAGTGATAATGATCTTCTTTTTGTCTTTTCTGCAACAATAAATAAAGTAATTTTATTTCACATTAAAGACTAGTACTAGAATTAATCATTCATGCTAATTTTTCTTAAATAACAAACTACAATATTTTGAACAAAGCAATAGTTCAATAAGAGAAGATAGAAAATAAAAATGAAAACTACAAAGTCAAAAGAAAATTACCAAATTATCAAAATATAAATTTTAATTTTAGCAATGAAAACAATTATTTAGCTAAACAAATTTTTTAGTTTCAAGCGATTTTTCTATTTATTTATAAACTACAAGAAAATGTGAATAGAAAATTATGGTCACCCAAATTTTACACCAAAATAGAGAGCACCATTAGAGAATAAAGCTAAAGGAACATATGAATTCAACCTAGTATTAAGGATATTTTGAAACAAAATACTAAACTAATATGGAATATCATACCTAATGTTAAATTACAAATAATCTCACATAATAGATAAAATTAATGAGGACTAAAATGAAATTGGAAATGTGCAAAGATGATTGGAAGGTATCGGCGAAAAGAATTCTAACACAGAAAAAAATAGGAATTGATTCTTTTATGATATAGCAATTTCAAATTTTGTTCAATTTCTATTTTAATTTATTAGTTACAAGCTTTTGAAAATAGTGAATATTATAATATAACTATTTAAATTTTATAGGAATATGATACAATCTTAAATTAACATAATAATTAGGAATAAAATTTTAATAAAATAGTGATAGAAAGTATAACATGAGAATAATAAATGGAAAACAGTTAATAACTAAAATAAGTAAAAATATAAAAGCATGTGAAAAAGGTATCATATATTAATTCAAATCATCATATAAATTTTGAACTTAGTGTCTGGGTTTAGACTAATACATTGAGAAGCAAAGTGGGTTGAAAATTAATAGCATGTCAAAAATATTATTGTAGAATTGAAACACTTAAAGAATAATTAATATCAATAAAAAAAGAATAATTAATATAATAAAATGTGTACAAAAATGATAGTATTATTATTCTTATTATTGATATAATAAATAATAAACCATTAATCAAAAATGGGAGAAGACTTTTCTTAGAAAAACAAATCATTCTCCTATGAGATAAAATTATTTTTATAGTTATGTAAACAAACATCTTATATAATTATTTATCTATTCAAAAATTGTTACATAACATGTGTACTTTACAACCACAAACGGTTAAACTAGATATTTTTTTCATAGATAAAAAGGAACTAAATTTCCTTCTAAGAAATTTAAAATTCAAAATAATATTGCTTTAACAAAAAGAAATTTGTTTCCAACAAAAGAACTAAATGTAATAATTATTTATTATTGCATACGAGTATATTCAATAGTTTTATCAATCATGAACTATATTTTAACATATCTAAGTATTTCTTATCATAAAGAAATATCAATTTTAATGATGATATAAGCTATCGTAAATCATTTTCACCCAAACGAAACTCTATCTTTTTCCAACCTTCCTCAACAATTGAGATATATTGCCTTCAAGATACTTTCCAAATAGATCTAAGTGCTGCAAATTAGGTAGCTCACCAAGACCAAGTGGAATTCTCCCATGTAAAATATTGAAACTCATATCAATTGATACAAGACTACTAACATTTAAAAGCCATTCAGGAAATGTGGAATTGAATCCGTTGGAGCTGATAGATATTACAGCAAGTGAAGTTAAATTGACAGAGCTTGGAGATGGAATTGAGCCAAAGAGGCTACAATCATCAAGATGCAACTCCGTTAACATTGGAAGCTTGTTTAGCACCTCAACCCATTGACTTCCTACCATCGAAAGGTTGACATTATTAGCACTAAGATGCTTCAAAGAAACAGATTATCACCATTCAATATTTTGAATAAATAAATCATCATAATACCTTAAAATCATTATGGTAAGTATATTTTAAATCAAGATATTGTAGGTCAGGAAAGATTTCCTAAATTTGAAGGAATTTCTCCAATAAACCCACAATGCGATAAGTTTGTGATATATCAAATTCTTTCATAGACTCAAAGAATTGAGGTATTGGTATGGCTTTGAAATGAGTTGAAACTTAAATCTAGGATATTTCAAATACTTGAGTTTTATCAGTGAAGGACTAATTACTCCACTCAGTTCATATAGCTCTCGTTCCCATACTCATTATCAGGAGGATAAGGATTACAAAGATCAACTGAAACAACAACTCGCTCCATTCTCACAACCAACTCTGATGCCAATAGTACAATTATTTCTTCCATGATGAAAGTCGATTACTGGATCCGGAGACCATTTTTAGTCGATAAGAGCCTTTGTTCGGGACAACATTGTTGTTGATGTGGGTAATGACTCATTACATGCTATTTCTCATGATATGAAATAGAGAATGACTAAAATGAAGACCGTAATTCTCTTATATATAAATATCCAATCCTCTAGTAGCACCTACAAAATTGAATTTAATATATAATATTAGTTCCTTGAACTAAATTAAAATTTTTATTTTCAACACAAAACAAAAATGAAAAATTTTAAATGAAGTGCATCGTTGAACAACACATTTAACAAATATCATCATTCTAATATGATTTTAAAAATCTACTAATAGTACTAATAGATATATACTACAAAAAAGAAATGATTGTAACCATATCATGGATTAACCTTACTTTGATTGGCAAGAACTAAAATCACCTACATGGGACTCAAAAGATTATATAAAAAATACATAAAAAGGTTTATCAACATTAGTGGAATTAAACCTTACCTCAAACTTCTTTATGTTTTCTTGCATGTTCAATTCAACTAAAATATATAGAAAATGGTTTAAAGTGATGACAAAGATAACCTCACTTTTCCTTGTTTGTAGTAACATATGAATTGTATCTTATATAATTGTAATTGACCGAAAAAATGAATTGAGTTCATGCTCACTATGAAACCCAAGGGTCTTGATTGGAAGATCTTGACTTAAAGATAAAAAAATGTGGATAGAAATAAACACTAAAAATTCTTTTTGCTTGTTTTGGAAACAGAAGATGGAGGCTAGCGTCATTTCATCATTTTATTATTAATAAGTATTTAAAACTAATCAATCTATTAACACTTTTAATTTTTATTATTGTTATGAAAGAAATACAATTTTATAAATTCTAAAATATCATCTATAATTACTTCAATAGGAAAAGTCATAAGAATTTCTTTACACACATTAAGCTATTTTTAAAAAGTTCACATGCCTATCTCAGTTTAAAAAGGAAGGACATCCAGGGAGGAGAGGGATCCCAGGCTCAGTCCCAATAAATAATTTGCTTACCATATTGTGAATAAAGTACTTAGTTGTAAAAAAAACTATATTTAAAAAAAATAAATAGAAGACCTAGACTTGGATTAAATAGAAAAAAAAGAGGTCATCAGGCATTTGGATAGGTGGAATATAATTAAATTTTCAAAGACCTTGACTTTGAAATGATATGTTTAAGAAGAAAAGTAATATAGATTGATTTAAAAAATAAAAAATACATTTATTTTAGACTTTAGAAGACTTTGAGTGGGAAAAAAAAGGTGCGGAATTTGAGTGACCAAGACTTAGAGGAAAAAGAAGTTGCAATAGGTTCAACTTTTAGGAGGCTGATCAACTTGAGGAAAAGAATGGCATGTCATAAAAGTTTTAAACTTAAAAATCTAGACTTTGAGGTAAAAGAAGGGTTTTTTTCCCATTTGTACAGGATATTTAAAAAAAACTTTAAATGCTGGAAACAAAAAATATTTTCAAAATTACCATAGTTTTAACTGATTTTAGTCTTTTTCCTAATGGTTCTTCATCTTTCATCTTCCCAAATCGTCATTCTAAAAGACAAATTCTCCATCTTTTTTAAAAAAAAAATCCCTAAAAAACATTGTCTACATTTTATAAGAGGAAAATCGTTTCTTGAAAAAACGATTTCCGATTGTAAAAAATTATGAAAATTGTAGAGACAATTTTTCCTTTAACCCACTTTCATAAAAATTTCCTAAAAAAGAGTTTTATTTTTTCTCCTTGCAATGGTCTTTGTAAAAGATATATATATATATATATATATATATATATATATATATATATATATATATATATATATATATATAAGCAAATCAGTTTTGCCGAAACAATAAAAGCATATTTTTACAAAAAATTCTTTTTCATTTTTAATCGTTTACAATAGTTGTCCACATATCTAACTTATCTCACCTGGTAGAGTGTCTCAAAGTTTAAAATATAAGGACATCTAGGGAATGGGAGGTTCGAGGTCTGGCCTCACTCATGTAATAATTTACTACAATGTGTAATAAAATGTTTATTATGCAAAAAAAAAAAAAAAGTTTGTAACTGTTTTTTTTTTTTATATATATATAAACCATCACTAATATTATAATATGATAAAGTTCAAAATAAAACTTTTTCTGAAAGGATAGTTATAATAACTTTAAAATTTTAAATTATATCTATTATTTCATATTAATTAGTTTCATATCAATATCAATATTTACTAATTAGACTATTTATAAGAAAAAATTTATACCTAATCTGATAATATTATTATTTTTTGATATCAGCTCAAATATATTTTTTTATAAATTTCTTATTTGTTAAATTTCATAATAACTATAATTATTTTATATATTTAATTTATCAAATAAAATAAAATAGTTTTATAATACATACATACATATATATATATATATATATATATATATATATATATATATATATATATATATATATATATATATAGATTATTATATCATTGTATAAATTATTATTAAAAAGATATGCCATTAAAAAAATTGACATAGAGAAAACAATACTTTTTATTACATTAAAAAAAACAATACTTATAATCTATAAGAAATAATAAATATAATTTGCAGTTTTGAAATTATTTTTTATTATTTTTTGAATAAAACAGTTTTGAAATTATTATAATAGTAAATAACATATAAATAATAACCAACATAAAATTCATACTAAGGCCAATATATTTATAGTAATTTTATTATCAAATTATAATATTAGTGATGGTTTTTATATACAAAATCTGTGCAAATTATTAAAAAATACAAAAAAAAATTTGTAAAATTATAAAATTGTTTTGGACAACCATTTGCCAAAGAACGAATAAAAAATAAATAAGCTCTTTTGTGAAGACAATTGCACATAGAAAAAAAAGGAAAAATCAAATCATTTTTTAGGAAACTTTTAGGAAAGTGGGACAAAAGACGATTTTCCTTTTATATTTTTCACAATAAGAAACATCGTTTCCTATTCCATTTATATCTTTTATATTTTTCACAATCAGAAATCGTTTCATATTCCATTTATATATTTCAGAATCGTCTCTTCAAGAAATGATTTTCCTTTTCTAAATTGTAGAAAATGTCTTTTACAAATACGATTTCACTGAGGGAAAATAAAATAAAATAAAAAGAAATAAGGGAGAAATTGTCTTTTAGAAATAGTGTGTTAGAAGACTAAACAGTGCTTTTAACAAGACAACTTAAGAAAAAAGATTGAGATTGCTTACATTAAATAGAATGCCTTTGAAAAGACATCGAAAGACCATTTTGAAACACGATTTTAAAAACTCTTTCCTAATCAACAAAACTACAGTGATTTTGAAAATATTTTTAAATTTTTGTATTTTAAGCATTTTTTGGTATGCCATGGCATACAAGAAACCCGTGTGCGAAGTGGCAATGGGACTTACAGTTTTAATTAATTTTTGAAGACCTAGACATAGTGGGAAAGGAAGTCGTAATGGGTATAGTCTTAGACTCCATTTGGAATCCGAAAAGTATTAAACATTAATTTTATATATTTATAGAGATGAAAAGTAAAAGGAAAGAAAGTTTGGAGAAAAATAAAAATAAGTTTAAACATAATAAATTAATTTTGTATGTTTATTCAATCCATTTTACTTGTTTATCTATTATATGTAATCCAATAATCTTAACATGTTCAATATAAATTGAAATATCACAGCTAGCTGGGAGATTAAACTACATAAGTCCTAGTATAGGCAAAGTTGTCATACTGTCAAATAGATTTGTAACAAGCTCAGAAGTATATGTGTCTATGTCAAACTTATAATTAACCTCCTAAAAGAAATGCACAACTAAATCCAATTTTATACCATAAAATGAATATCTAATTACTTAAATAGGAAAACTCATGAAAATTTCCTTACATACCTGTTAAAAGCTATATTTAAAAAACAAGACTTCACTGAAATTGAAAGACAAAAAAAAAAGTGGTGATTAGTCATTTAGATGGTGGAATATAATTAAATTTCAGCACTTTGACTTAAATGATATTAAAGAAGAAAATAATATAATTGATTTAGAAATTAAAAAAATACATTTATTTTATTTATACTTTAGAAGACTTTGACTAGGAGGAAAAAATCTGTTGATAAGCAATACATTTAGGTGGGAAATATAATTAATTGGAAGACTAGACTTAGAGGAAAGGAAAGTTGGTAAAAAGGGTCTCATACAACTCTCTAACTTTAGGAGACTTAGACTTGGACAAAAAGAAACGGCATGTGGCATCAAGTTTTAAAATTTGGAAGACCTAGACTTGGAGGTAAATAGTAAAAGACTCAAGACTTATGAAAGGGTGGTGTGGCAATTGGTATGTCGTGCCTTAATCTTGGAAACCCTAGACTTATAGGGCATAAAGTTTTAAACTTTGGAAGACCTAGACTTTGGGTCCCTCTCTAACACCTCTAAGAGTCCTCATACAATTTCCATTACTTTCAGTCTTGATAACCTCCTCTCCCACACCTACTTCTATTTTTCTTTTTCTATGAGGTCCCATTGTTAAATTTTCAATTTAAAATGCTTGAGGATTTGTTGGGAAAAGGTACTAATACCACGTTTCACAAAAGGGTTTTGAATCTGAGTTTTTTTTGGTCCAACCATGTCCTTATCGTTTATGTCGTGACACACTTATACCCTGTTGTTAATGGAATCCACAAATAGAAAACGGGACATTAAATAAGGGCAATCACTACATGCATTTCTAGTTGATGGGACTGCTTGAATGTGATTCATTAAACTCAAAAATTTCCTTATTCTAACCTCTGATCCCTGACAACTCAACTCGCTGAACTCGTAGCTACAATTTGTTTTGATTGTTGAGAAAATTACAAGGAAATTGCTCGGTTTTTGTTGATATTTATTAACCCTTCGAACTCCATTTTTAAATTTTTGGTTATCCTTTGTATGAGTGTTAGTCGGTGAGAAATGGGGTAAAGAGAGAAAAAAATATGAATGTATTCGCTTGTTGTCGAAAGTTAAAGAAAAACCACAAAAATAGAAGTAATGTACAAAGATGCTCAAATCCCATTAATGAAAAATGCCCAACCTTTACAAAATGCCTGAATGTGTTAATGAAATTGAAAAATGATCAAGTACTTATAAAAACAACCCATACAGTGCAACCATCGAACACAAAAACTAAAGATTAAAAAACCATAAACTTTTTGTTTTTTCTTATTCTGCAATTTTTCTCAAGAACCAAGCAAAGAAGAAGGAAACGACGCCGCTAATTACTGCCGACACATTCACATATTAGCTTTTAACCAATAATAGCATAACAATTTATGTTCTTCCAATTCCCATCATATGGTAGCGCCTCCTTTGTGAAGCATGAGAATGATGTAGAACTATGTTCCATGGAGGATATGAATTTGGGGTTTCTAAACAAATTAGAGGGAATTGGGGAGAGACAAACAATTGGGTATCAAACAATTATGGGTACCGCGGACCTATTAAACGGGTTAACAGATTAAATACAATTGACATAACAATTAAACGAGGGAGAATGTCAAAAAGGGAAAAGGAGCTTAGGGATGAAACTAAGAGGGATTAGTGGGTATTTAACGAAAGAGACGAAAGATAAACAAGGGAGAAAATTAGGTTTAATTGGGAGAATTTTAGAAAGGGGGAGTTGGGTTAAAAACATGTTTAGGTTAAAAAACCACTTGCAAAAGTTCCACATAAGCAAAAAATGTATGTGAGGGGTGCCACATCAACATCATTAAAGTCCCATTTATTGTCTAGCTTCTGCGAATAGAAGGGCATAAGTATGTTATACAAATGTTAGATCTATATATAACTATTTAAGTCATACAAATGGAGCTTTTGGGACTACTTTTTGCACAACCATGTCTTCAATGTAACAAAATTCGATGTCAAAGTTCTAAATGAATCTCCTCAAACAAATCCCCCTCATGAACGAAATTCTAATGTAATTTTATTTATATCTTATTTTCTTTGAGATATTTTATTACACAATCAAAAATAGAAAATCATTTTCCTTGCTTTTTTTATTACTTAATATTTTCCAGGAACCATGTACAACTAAAGTATTTTCCAAAACAAGTCACAATCGAGTCCCCTAGTCAAAGAAATTAAGAAGTATCTTTTGAGTAGTCTCATTGGATCTTAGCTTAAAGTGTGTAATTTACTACACTAATGTATTTTAACTCCATGAACACATAGTCTAAAAACATGAATATATCAAATAAAAGTATGATTCACGTTTTAAATGACTAAAGACGATCTTAGCCATTTTGAGCGAAATGAGATGACAAATGAGGTGTAAGCCTCAACTTGAACAAATAAATAACTAAAATTATCCTAAAAATTCAAAACCAACTCATAAAATCAAAAATAAAAAAGACAAATTTCATAATGATTGTTTTTGTAAGTAAAAAAAAACCATAATGATAAAATTATTTTTTCTTCATTGTAAATAGTTTTAATGTATTTCCTTTTTCTCATGAAATTTAGCTTCCTCGATCTCATTAATTTATGAGATAATTTTCAATATCTCTCGAAAGGAATATAAATTATATAATTATAATAAAATGCTATGTTATCATCCCCATTGGTGTTAATATCCACCCATAATATAAATTATATAATTATAATCAAATGCTATGTTATTCCATTGGTGTTAATATCCACTCCATCCTTCTTCCTTGCCCACTAATTAGAGTCCTGCTTTTTGATCTTTTAGATCAACCATTAAGAATCACCAATCACACATTTCAAAGTATCATTTTATCAATTGCTTTATTTTTCTTTTATTATTCTATTTCAAATCGTTGTTGTGGATATCATATCACATCAAGTATTAGGAGCCTAGTTGTAAGACATCGGGGTACTGGTATCACTTGTGTGGTTGTAAGAAAGTTTTATCAAAAGATGATAAGAGTCAAGACAAGTGGGAAACAACAACTACGAAAGGTAGAAAACATTTTGCTAAAATTTTCATAGAGAAAAAGGTTTGACCAATATGAATTTGTCCTCATGGAGATTGGTGTACATGGATAATGATTATGTTTAAAGATAGTTAGAGGATTGATTTGAAGTATAATGCGGAAGTCAAACATCACTTCATTTGAGAGGTAACATAACAATATACTATCGTGTTTGAGTAAATTTTGACAGAAGATATATAATGCAACAAATGTTTTAACAAAGGTTTTATCAGTTAAGCCTTTTGGAGCCGTTGATGCTTCATAATGAACTTAGTTAGAGGAATAAATCTTTACATCTCTACTACTTATGCAATATAATAAAAACAGAGGAAGTAACAGAAATAAAGCAAGGGCTCACTTCAAGAAGGAGTTTCTGTGTGTTTGGAAGAAAACAATGATTGATTTTTTTTTCTTGGTAAGTTTTCTGGGCATTCAAACACATTAGAGATGCTTGTACTCAAATCTATTCATCAATCAATACAAAGCTATCTTGTACACACTTTGTGCCAACAACACAAGCTTATGCTACCAAAATAAGGTCCTCAATTATATATGTATATATATATGTATATATATATACAATACAATATATATGTGTATATATATATATATATATATATATATATATATATATATATAGTTAGTAGGTATCACAAGCTATGGCCGCGGTCAGTGACCTTGACTAAAAGTAATCCTTAATGCAACTATAGGAAATAGCTATGAACAAATGAAACCGTGGAACAGTATGACCATAGGTGGTGTGGAGAAACGGTTTATAGCTACAATCAAAGTAAACCGCGGTCATAGAACAATTTATAGCCACAGTTTTGGGACAACTGCATCTACAGGTATTCTGTTAATGTTTACAGTCGTAATGTGCGTAACTAGCGACGATAGAACCGCTTGTAGGCATGGTTTTTGTAGCAAACCGCCGGTCTATATGGTATTCCACTAATTTTTATAGCTGCAGCTGCACCAAAACCGCAGCTATAGGTTCACCAGGATGTTAATATAATGCTTTGATTTGTTAGAATCTCCTTTCAATAATATTCCTTTTTAGTGCCTTCTTAACGGTTTGTAGGCATGGTTTTTGTAGCAACCGCTGTCTATATGGTATTCCACTAATTTTTATAGCTGCAGCTGCACCAAAACCGCAGCTATAGGTTCACCAGGATGTTAATATAATGCTTTGATTTGTTAGAATCTCCTTTCAATAATATTCCTTTTTAGTGCCTTCTTTGTCAAGGAACAAATCAAAATAAGCACTTAAAAGAAAATAGGGCAGTCAATCAGAACATATGAGTTATTAAATGATACATTTACATCAAATGGACTGAAGGAAAATCCACCCTTTCATAAATGCTTCTTGTTATTAGCCATTGTTGAACAATGCAGTTCACAGTATCAAACAAATAAATAAAGAACCTACAGTTCACAATTTATACCTGCTGGCCAACAACCAGTAGGATTAGCATTGGCAACCCAATCTCCAATGGGACGACTGAATGCAGACATGCATAAATAGGTTTAAATAAGGCCTATTTGTGCTCAGTTCTGATTTTGAGCTTCAATGGGAAAATATGATTGAGTTAGATTGTGCTTGGATAAATATGTTCCAACTGCGCATTGCAGAAACTTAGAGATAGCGCAAGCGTATGACACTGGCATGAATGACCACATCATCACAATTGCTAATAGCTAGAAGATTGGAAAGAAACTACAGTAGGTTTAAATCTTAGAGAAGGCAAATCCACTACTGTGGATAAATGGTATTCTTAGTAGTTAATAGTACTCACTATATTATTGAAAAGCTCTCACTACTACCAAGCAGCCCCAAACCATGGAAAAAATTACTATTATTATTGAGACATACTGAAATTGCAAAGCGCGGTTTATTAATTGTAGAAGCAAATGAATAAAATGGACAAAATGGAGAAAAACCCCAACATAAAGAGTGTTCTTACATATACAAGATACAAAAAGAAATAACCAAGGCAAACCATTGACAAAGATGATCTATATAATGAGGCAATGCTAATCACAATAAAAGCATCTAGGAGGATACCATACCTTTTGAAATAAGTCTTGAGCAATATTAACCTGGACGCATGCAATATTAACACCTGGTATTTATTATTAGCATTAATGTATAGATATGGAAGTCCTTATGCATGTAAAGGTTAAAGTAATATGTTGGAATTAGTATGCACTTCAAAGTCTCCGTAAAGCCTCGTATTTGAGTTTTTTGTTAAGATCCTCTAGATAAATCTCTTGATAAGCATCTTGATTTGCTTCCTTTTGATCCGCATTTCTATGACCTAGTATCCATGGTTATGGCCTTCTCTATCCTCTGTACTCCCATCCGAAAAAAATGTTACCAAATGAATTAATCAGCTGATTATAAAAAAGAATTATATTACGTAGAAGCACGCATGATAGGGCCCGTTTGTTTTTATGGTTTATGGTTTTGAAAACTGCTTTTTTTGTTCTGATAAACAAGGATAATACGTAGAACATAAAATACTAAATTTATAACAAAAACAGCTTTTGAGATAACACAAAGATAGTGTCCTCTGTGTTTTCTCAAAAACAAGCAATATTATAATTTTGTTTTGGTTTTATATTATAATCCTCATGGATTTATAGACATTAAACATGGAAATATATGAAAAGAAAATGGGATTGTTAGTAAGAAAGAAGTATCTTCAAAAGCTCCTACTTAGAGCCATGGCATCTTCACCGGAGAATGGGCCTCGTAAGTGCTGTGGTAGCCATTGTTTTGATTCACCCACATATTGCAAATTTCTTTCCAAAGTTCCTGTGGATACATAAAATAATTTAACCCTCAATTATTTTTTGAAATAAAGATCAATTTAGCATAGGTTAGAAAATGCCCAAACTAGTAAGGCCTCTCGTCAAACCGTAATTGACTACGCTTTAAGCTTGAAGTTAAAACCATAGTCACCAACTATGGTTTTAAGCGTTAATTTGGGCCTTTTTTTCAAACTTGTACTAGATTGGTATTTTTTTTATTTTAAAAGTACTATTCTAGGACAAAACTCCAAAAAAATGATACATAATAATTAGGAAAATAAAAATAAATAAATAAAATGAAACGAAATCTATTATTATTCTTATGATTATTTTTATTTTTACACAAATGGGAACCAAATACCAATCCCAAATCCACCTACTACCACATACAATACACAAGAAAAAATTAAGAAAGCACAACCTTCCCATTTTTGTTGCTGCCTATTACGGCTAATGATTTACATATTTTGGACTGGGATCTATCATAAGACCCTTCCCTCCATTCACTTCTAAATCCATGTTCCGGTGATAATCATATGGTTAATCATATTAGGAACCTGGATTTATCCTACAAACTTTAAGCCCATAGTAGCGCTTTGAAATTCTCCTATTGATCTTATAATCAAAGTTCCAAATGATATTGTTTTATAACGAGCACTAACATTAGAACTTACTTATTTAATCGATTTTATGGCATGTTTGGTTACAATTTTGAAAACAGTTTTCTATTCTCAAGAACAATAAAAACATAGAGAACACTTTTATTCTAATTTTTTTTTGTCTAGGAAAACACAACAACACTAAGTTCAAAGAACAAGAATTCAGTTTTAAGAGAATACCAAATGTTGTTCTCTATGTTTTTAAAAACTATTCTTGAAACACCAAAATGATGTTCTTGTGTTTTTAGAACAAACAAATTAGAGCCAAACATGCTCTTGGTTTTTCTCTTGTTTGAAAATGAAAAATGACTCTTCAAAAAACATGCCTATATATCCTGTTACCCACGATAGCCACTGCTTACACTAGAACAGCTGAAGTTGCTTCATTCAAAAAAGAATCAAAACTGGGGGGATCTATTTGGCAAATTTCACTGCCCTGTTCAGCTCCTTCAGATGGCGGGCGCTTGTGCTCAATTTAGTCACCTAAGCTAAGCACTAGTCAACTTCTTCCTCATTGCTTTGTTCATGCATACCAGTTAGAATTGAACATTTACTGGAAGTTTATTTTTGTTCTAATTATTTATGTTTGAATAGAAGAAAACCCAATGCCTCCTGTGTTGTAGACTTGTAGTTATAGGATTCTACCAAATGGTTACTAATGTTTCTTTTTCTTTTTACTTTTAAGAACTCTAATCCCAATCCATTTTTTGAGGATACTAAGCTGGATTAAAGACTTTTACCTTCAGTGATTAGCAAGAATACAAAAATATCTTGCTACATCAATCAAGTGGAAGGAAGGCATAGTAAGGCCCTTTACCCTTGCACCTTTAGGCTTGTGCACACACTTTGAATAGCATATTTGGTGGATATTTGATATTCTTAGCACCCTGCTCTGTTCTCACTGAGGAGTTAGACTCAGAAAGCAGTAAATAATAGGAATTAAAGGACAAATTCCTGCAGCCTTAGTTCAACAGATTCATTGTAGCTTAAATATCCACTAGAATCAAACTAATATTCCAAAACCTTCGGGAGTCATTGGGGGACATACCACTGATGCCTATAAACCCCATGATGCCTTCATATAGCGAAGATTTCCGCTCTATTGCGTACTAATGTCCTTTTCTCCGGCACTGTGGAAGAACAGCATTATAGAATTTCTTAGCAATATTAACAGATTGTGTTTTCAAAAAGGTCTGATAGCAATCTTAGCTTACGAAGCAATAAAGAATTACAGACCTGATTATCGAGTAATTCTTAAATCTGCATTCACGAAATCTGCAGAAGAGCTCTTGACAGTGAATCGCACTTGTCAGTTTCTCTACAAACTTAAAAATCGCTTCCCTGAAGAAGCCCTGAAACAAACCCAAAACTCAATCAACCAATCAATCTGGAAAATCATCAAGAAAAAACAGTCAAAAGCATATGCAAAAAAGGAGAAATTGAAGCCCTAAGTCAAAGAAACGGAGGGATGGAAACCCTAACGCAAGAGACAAAAGAAGAGAGGTAGAGAGAGAAGAGTTGATTCTCTCTCTATCAGAGGGTGTTTGAGAAATATATAAAGGGGGAGAAGAAAGACAGAGGGGTAAAGAGAGACGTTCTTCTTTTTGAAGGAATTGAATCAATGAAACAAAAGCTGCAAAATCGGAGTTGCCAATTTCCTGAGGTGGTGGATCGAAGCTCGGTGGAGGCTGCTTTGCTCATCGCGAAGTACTGACCAGAATGCCATTGAGCCTACTCGCATTACTGTGGAACCTCGTATCGATCTCGATCCATAGAGTTGAAAACCAAGAGGGGGAGAGAGCAGGAGATGCCTAATCCACAATGGTGAGTACTATTTTCGTTTCATGGCTCTTCCCCTTTCTTATTATTTGATAATCAATTTCTTTTAATTGCTCACTGGCATGAGTCAAAAATTAAATTTTTACTTTTTAACTTTTAACGACTACATAATTTTTTTAAAATTATAAAATTATTAAATTATTAATTTTTCTATTATAAAAAATATAAAATAGTTATTTATAGAAAAATAATAGTTATTAAATACTGCTTTAATTAAATAAAATATTACTAGTATGAAAAATAATTAAAAAATATAACTAAAATAATTTTTTTATATAATATTTTAAGAACATGAGAATAAACTATAAGTATTTTATATAAATTATTTTAGAAAGAGTAAAATTTAGAAATCATGAGATTTATTATTATTTTTAATTAGAATGCGAATCATAGTTCGTTTGACTTCATGGCACGTGATAGTGATCGAGTCGGACTAACCAAAATGGACCAATAAAAGTGAGCATAAATTGACCAATCTATCTTGCAGCCCATATCCCTAATGAGCTCTCGGTCCATTTAGACTGACCAATGGGCTTCCCATTTATAACACTTACGCTGTAACAGCCATGTCGCTTCCTCATATTATTACTATTATTTAAAACCTCTTTTTCTTGTCGCCCATTTTCCCAACTTCCAAACCTTTTTTTGGAACTCCAACCCAAATTCAATAACTTATATTTTTCTTTGTAATGTCATACAAAATTATGTAAACAAATTTAGGAAACCTTTAATATATATATATATTCAAAACCCCAAAAACACATCAAGGAAATATTTTGAAACCCACTTTGAAGATAAATAATAATAAATGTTTCAATTTAAAAAATAAACTAAAATAACAAAGGCTAAGCAATACATTAGGTTTTTCTATAAAATCAAAACATAATTATTTTATATACTATTTATTCATATAATTTTTCTTAGAGTAGTACCCAGCTTATAATAAGGAATTAATCTAAATATTTGGAAAAAATATTACATAATATTAGTACTTATAAACTTAATAATTTGATGCAACTAAAAAAAGGTAAGGTCTATTTCCAAAATGTATAGATTTGAAAATTTTAAGCCATATTTTTCTGAAATAATATATTGTTATTATATCTATAATTACCAAATCAAATTATATATAAAACAAACCCAATAAGCTTTGGAACCAAGTGTGTGAGATCGGGATCTGGACCTCGTGAATTCCTCCGACCTCCATAACCTTAATTTGAATCTCTGCGTTCCCCTTCACCAACGCTCATTTTTCATCATAATCATTCATTTATCACTATTTCCTTGCCTTTTCCATGTATGTTCTTATCCATTTTAACTATCCCATTTGTTAATTTTTTTAATCTGAATATTGGGTATTGCTTTTCCACGTCGTATGGTGGATATTGGAGTTGGGCTTTGTGTCTGCTTATGCTATATGGGATTTGGGTATTTTCTTCTCGGGAAAAAAAGATGTGAGTTTTTTTCTTTTATCGAATTTAACGTGGTTTTTAAACTAATTTGGATGTTTATGCTTGGTTGGTGAGAAAATGCGGGAAAATAAGAGATTTTTAAATTTTGAATGTTGGATTCTTCTTCTTGGGACAGGGAAACCTAAAACTTTACCCAACTTGACACAATACAACTGCTTGAAAAAGTTCAGCACAGCTTAAAGCATGAGATTGAATTATTTTTTATTCTTCTTCCTCCTTTTTTTATTTATTTTATTTTCCATGGCTTTTGTTGGTTGCCAAACTGCAAATGTTGGTGTCATTGTGTTTAACATTTATTTCCTTTTGTTTTTAAACTATATTTGCAGTTCTTCCTTTCATTTGTTTACTTTTAAAATATCGATTGGGATTATTGAGTTTAGGGATAAACTAAAAACATTCAGGCTATCCTCCAAATAAAAGGGATACACGACACCAAACTTTCTCCCATTATCAAGTATTGTGCTAGCATCCTTCAAATTAATGATACCCTCTCAAGGAAATAGATGCTTATCCCAAAAAATGAAATTAAAGTTTGGTTTTTCCCTATAAAATAATGTTAATTTTCCTCCCTCTACTGTAGTTATAGGAAAAGATAAATATTTTTTAGAAGGCATAGCAAAAAGTATTAGAAGTTGTTGCCCGATCAAAGTTATGCACATTCTTCTCATAATTTTAATATTGTCAAAGCGTGATTGATGGAAGGAAATAAATAAGGAAAATAATATGATTAATAGAAACAAATAAATAAGTACAAAAAACAAAGCCAATAAGCAAAACAAGGGTGTGCATTTGAAAAATTGAACATTTAACGTGAGAGTAAGGCATCGAGAAATTGAACAAAGCCAATAATAAAAGATCAATGATCTTCAAAATTAACTTGAAACTTCCATAGCGCTGGCTTCGTGGTTTGTTTTGTTTTTGGCTCTTTTGGGCCTTTTTCTTTGCTTGGTTTTGGTTTCCTAGTTGTATACTCCCTGTATACCCCTTGGGGCTTTTTTTTTCGTTTTTAATACAATTGCTTATCTATCAAAAAAAAAAAAATTAACTTGAAACTCAAATTTTGATTCAATTAACGCTAAATTATAAAACAATTTTCACTTTATTTAGTCAAATATATTTTCAAAATCAAACACGTCATAAAATACTTGAACGAATTTGAAGAGTTAACACAATAAAATATTTTATAATTTAAAGAAAAATTAAAAATAATAAAATGTACAATTATGGATGACAATGGAAAGGGGTATTCTGGGTACCTACTCCGTCCCATCCCAAATGGGAAGGGTTTGGTACTTTAATTGTGGTATGAATGATTTTGGAATAAATTTACTTAATAACCAAAGTATCCTTTGTATATAAGTTGTTTAAACCCTAGTTTCTCCTCCCTTTTGCCAGTGAACGTTGTTACGTTATGCATTTGGAACCTGAAGTTCCCTGATATGAGAAAGTTTCCAGCGACGTGTGTAATCCCAAGCCGAAGATCCAAGCAGTAAGTCTGTTTTCTTTGTTCATGATCAACCAAGTGTCTTCCGCGACCTCACGATTTGATTCGCCCCCTGCCTATGTCTGTGAAAATCGATTATTTTCTTATCATGTCTCCAGCAGCTTATATTCAGGTCCTTTGTTTTGATTGTTTTTTCTTATGCTATACGTGATGTATTTTGTGTTTGATTCAAAGTGGCAAATCGTGTTTGGTTTTTTTAGTCTTCTAACCCATGATGTTAATATTGAACATTTCTTGCCCTCTTCAAATTTCGTCGTAATTTCAAGCCTTGTCCTCATTTTTAGGTTTGGGATTTTGGTACTGTTCAAAACTTGAAAATAGTGGGTTGGATTCCAAACTGGTTGGACCCATTTTGGATGCACAGCAATAACCCTCTTTACATACTTGAACTGATCCTTACTATAAAATTTAATATTTTGTTCCATTATTCAGCCCTGCAAGGAACCCCGCCCCTGTCTCTCCCTTTTTTTTTAGTTTGATTTGGTGGTTTGCTTTGCTTTTGATTTGCAATCTGTTTGTTTGGTCATAAATACCAGGAGAAGTGAGGACAATAGGAGGGAAAATAAAAGGATTTTCAGCCGTGCACAGACTGTTTCTGGGGTGTTTGATTGTGGGTCAGGAAACAGTCCCATTTTGTTTGTGTTATGTGGGTCTGGTTTTGATTCCGCTTCAGGGTTCTAGGGTTTGTCGAGGTTTCCCCTTCTGTTGTTTGGGTTCTATTGGATTTTCACTTTACCCTTTGTTTTCTTGGGTTTTATTGCAAGGTTGCTACGCTGGGTTTTCTTTTATTTGGAAAAAAAGCATTTGGGTCTTCTCTTTCCCAGGGAAAAAAAGATGTGGGTTTTTTCCTTTTTTGGTCGAATGAATGCGTTTTAAATTGTGATTTGGATGTTTTATACTTGTTTGGTGAGAAAATGTGGGAAATGAAGAAATGTTTAAATTTGGAATGTTGGATTCTTCTTTCTTTGGGACTAGGGGAAACCTAAAACCTACCTTAACCGGGACATAATGCAAACCGGCTTGAAGTTTAGCACAATTTAAAGCATGAGAATGATTTTTTATTTATTTTATTTTCTTTCCACTCGCTTTTTTGTCATCGACAACCGCAAATGCTCTAAGTGCTTATCAGGTTTAACATTTCTTGCCTTGTTTTTAAACTATATTCGGGGATTAATCTTCGTGTGTTTGAAATGTGTGTTATAAGATTTGTAACCAAATGCCGCTGGTTCATCTCAGAATATCTTTGTATATCACGTTTTTTACGCATGCAGATGCCCTAGATATAGCCAACACTAATAGAATGTTCTCTAGAAGCTTCTCGGCACGTGACCAAGAACAAACCTCAGATATTCTCGGGCGGTGTTCGCCTGTAATAGAATGAAAGAATATGATGAAATCACAAGAGGGATGTTTTCATTACATTAGAGCTGGAAAATGCAAGGAAGAAATTTTCTCCTCATTTTCGCCTAAACCAAAATGAGAATCGACGAATTATCCATGAAAATAAGGATGGTGAGTGGTCGCCAGGAATCTAGATTTGTGATTAACATTTCATTTTCTTTGTTTTAAAATTATCTGGGATAATCTCGTACTAAAATTTCAGTTGATAATTAGATGTGTTATTAAAATTCCAGTTGAAAATAGGGGTGGTGAGTGGATAGCAGGAATCTAGATTTGTGATTAACTTTCTTGCCTTTTGTTAATCTCAGACTAAAATTTTAGTTGATAATTAGATTTTATGTTATTAAAATTTCAATGAAAATAGGGATGGTGAGGACAAAGAATCTAGATTTTGTGATTAACATTATTCTTTGTTAATCTCGCATCAAAATTTCAGTTGATATCAGAGTTATGTTATTGGGAAATTTCAATGAAATAGGATACTTGGTGAGGACAAATTGTGACCTAGATTGATTAACATTCTTGCTCTTTGTTTTTAAACTATATTCGGGATTATCTGGGGACCAAAATCAGCTGGAGCAATTAGGATTGCATGATTTTAAGTCAACTCAAATTTATTTTAGTTATTATTTTTTTTTTCTGTGGAAGCTATACTTAAGTTACAAATTGGTATAAATTGTTGAGTCAGGGTCCATACTATAATCCCACCCATTCTCAGGCTAACATCCTAAACATATATATATATATATATATATATATATATATATATATATATATATATATATAAATGGAAGATGGTTGTGGTTTATCTGCTTTCGAATTGCCATGAGTCAAGAGCGCCTCTTTACCCACTTATGCTAGTGTCATCAACTCCCCTTCAAACTAAAGCTAAAGCACTTCATGACTGCTGATTCTTTTCTATGATCGACTCACTCATTTGAAGTTCGAAAGTGTAATCGACTTTTGGAAGGTGGGTTTCTCTTCCTTGTTTCGTTTCTTTTAGAACTCCATCTATTGGCATATTCTAAGTTCGGTAATTGGTTATCGTGCTTTAATGACGAGGGAACCTTTGGAACCCAAAACTGTGTGGGGTTTTTAGAATATGAGAGAGACAAGCTAGAGTCGGATTGTTGCTATGTGGACACAATCTGTAATTTTTTGCCTACTCTTAGATTCACTATTCATATATAGATAGTTAACAAATAAGGGAGTTATGAAGACTTTCTTTGCCTTAGAAGCCTTGACCAACTGAGTTATGTAGTGGTCATGCCTCTATTATATGCATTTATCTAATACGATGCCACATTGGTTCCATACAAGAGTGTGGAGTTTGACAATTTTAAGTCAGAGGTTCCCACCCATCGCTAGTATTTGGTCAGCTCTTCCATCAGGTCAGCACCCATCATCAGTGCTTCATCGAGAGTCTGCACGCAGCTTGAGAGGGGTAACTGGAAAGGCCACCTGTAAGAGGGCTGCCCTAAGGCCCCAAAGGTGGGTTCAAGTGAATTGCTATCTGCAGTGTGAGTCATTTAGAGGAATGCCATCCGCGAATGTCCCGGTTTTTGGCAAAAGTGAATGATAATGATCCCCATACTCCGCTCTACATAAAAGTGTGGAGTGGTACTTAAGCTTGAGAAGTTCTCCCACCAATCAGGCCGGTCTTTTTGGTTGGGCTCTATGATTGGGCTTGAGGCCCTATCATTATCTTAGTTCCCATTTTTCAAGCTTGAGATACTATTCTACCATGAACCTTTTTGATTTGGAACGAAAGAGAAAAAAATGACTGATTACATGGTTGACACAAAAGCATAAACTTTTCGACTTGAGCTTATGTCGCTTCCATCTTTTTGTTGTAATTAATGATTTTGACAATGGAGAAAAGTTTAGAAGGAAGTTCACTTTGGTTGGAAATAAGAAAGGAAAACAATGTGATGACCATTAGGAGGAAACTTGTTTAAATTTTAGGAACTTTAGTTTCCTATTTAAATGAATGAGGAAAATTGAGAATCGAGAGGAAGAAAATCTCTATTTGGCTAAAAGTCAGTCTATTTCTCCGGGCTTTTTCTTTCTTTCATGTTATGATTGCCTTTGGTTTCTTATAAAGTTGTTGAAATCAATCATATCCCAAATATGAAATGGCCATTGTCATTTAAAAGATTCTTATCAGTTATCACGTTTCACTCCATATCTGTAGTTATGATGTACTAGATTGTAAATAATTAATATAATCGTCTCTCCCGTGGTCCTATACTATTTAGCATATGGTATATCTATTTTGTGATGTCTAATAAGTAATAATTAATGTTTTGGTAACTTTGCATTACTCAACAAATATTAATTAATAAGGCAGGCCTTTATAGGATTTCATCGATCGGTTTTGTTGAAAGGCTTTGTTTTTAAGCCCCTTGCTCTTTCTCCCTTGCCTCTTAGCATACTTTGCATACAATTTGCATTGGTTATATGTTTTATTAGCACTTATTATATATTTTTGATTTATCAAAGGGAAGTTAGAGCTAGTTCTTCCTTTCATTTGCTTACTTTTTAAAATATCGGACAGTATTACCGAAGTTCTGGGTTAAAACTAACCACAATAAAGCATCCTCCAAATAAAGGGATGCAAGACACCAAACTTTCTTCCATTATCAAGTATTGTGCTAGTATTCTTCAAATTAATGATACCCTCTCAGAAATAGACGCTCTACAAAAAAATGAAACAGTTTTTGTTTTTCCTTAGAAAAGAGCACTCCTCATTTTCCTCCCTTTCACTATAGCTCTAGGAAAAGAGATATTTTTTAGAAGGCATAGGAAAAGATATTAGAAGTCAAGCTCTCGATCAAAGTTATGCACATTAATATGACAATCAATATGGGTTACGATCCAATTCCCTTTTATTCTTCTCATAATTTTAATATCACTAAAGTGCAATTGATGGAAGGAAATAAATAAGAAAAAGGTATGGCATTAGAAACAAATAAATAAGTACAAAACACAAAGATTAGGAGGTTTCTGAGCTCTTATATGGTTAATTCATTTTAGTTCTAGCATAACAAGGCCAATAAGCAAAGTTTTGCTTCATTTGAACCCAAACATATCCTCATTCACATTATGACTCCCAAAACTCATTTGATTTTTTTGAGTTTTTTTGGCTAGCATATAATATTTCTTTACTAACATGTTCAGGACATCTTGTACACTTTTTCGAATTTCTAAATCCTCCAACAATGTGTTGTTTTTGTCTATAAATGTCTCATTTAGTTACTTTATCACAAAAAATACAAATGAGTGTACTTGTATCTTTCTCATTTAATAAATGGACATATTTCCATATCGGATCTTTTCTTCCACTCAAGGCTCCTACTTTAACTTCTATCTTTTTTGTCAATTTTTGTGTGTATCTTTACAACAAACCAACAATAAATGACAATTATATAGAGAAAATGAAAAAAATGAAAAAAATTATATATTATAAATCTATAAATTATAAACATCAATGTTTGCCAAACAACTAAAAATGTTTTAAATATTTGTTCTAATTGTTTCATAATTCTTTTTCATAGTTTGTTTTATTTAGGTTTTTCATTACTTTCAGATTTTTTTTCCTATTTGCACATAAATTCTATGAAATTTTCCTTTTTTTTTTGAAATTTTGTTTCCTTATTCTTTCTTTCCCTCTTCAATGAAGCTAAAGTGTATTTGAGGGGTTTTTTTGTGGTTTTAAGGTGCAATCCGAGAAATGTGGGGTTTAGGGGTTCAAAACACACAAAATGGAGTCGCTTTAGTTGCTAGCCCAAATCGACGTGCCGTTTAGGGGGTATTATGATTTTTTAAAAAGAACCCCAAACGATGTCATTTTAAGGTGTTTTGATCATTGTACTTCAAAACCCAACCCAAAACGAAAAGTGTTGCTTGTCAATGCAGAGCCCTAGGCTCCCCCCTCTTCTTCTTCCCCGACGCGAGGTTCTTCTGCAGCCTACTTTTCCCGACACCGTAGGCCGCTCTTCTTCGACATTTTTCTCCATCTCCGACAGCAGAAAAAGCAAAAAAAAAAAAAAAAAAAGGGGAGAAGAAGGGGAAGAAGGAGAGGGAAGGGCGCATCTCAAGTGAAGCCGCAAGCCGGGACCACTCTCGTTCCTCTCATCCCCGCGCTTCACTTTGAAGCTTTAGGCATTTTTGTTTCTGAGGTGGCGCCCGAGCTTTAGGCGCCTTTCATAACTATGGAGAAACAGGTGTGCATCCAAAAATTGAACACTCGGTGAGAGTAAGATCGAGATATGGGGCACACGAGCAAATGATCTTTGCACTTGGAGCATAAGGCCCTTCATCTTCTCCTTTTCCTTCGCTATTTCTTGGTTGTTACTCGACAACTTTATATCTAAATGACCTTTTATATGGGTTCCTATGCTACAAATCCACTTCTAGTTTGCAAGAATGGGTCGAGTCCAAGCCGGCAGAACCTAATCGCCCCTGGGAAAACCACTATCCCACTTCCCTTCTGCCAAGTAACTTTGGGATCTCTCTCTTCTCTCTCATTTTTAATATTGGGATTTTTAAAGATATCGAATTTGTATTTTTTTGTTTCATTTTCTGGCCACTGGGCCAAGAACTGTTGATTTTTTCTCTTTCCACATATAATTTATTTTATGGTGTACACGTATTAGTTGCGGTGTTTAGAACGTTTTTTGTTATTATTATTATTATTTTTTATCTAAACTAAAAGTAAGATGTTTTTTTTTTTTAAGGAAAATATTTATTTCATTTTGTTCTTTAGGGAAAATTGAGGGGAGAGATGGAAAAAGAAAATTGCTAGCCGATTTGCATTTTATTTTCCTTTAGTCTTTCCTTTGCTTTCTTTTTCCTCGCGGTTTTCCCTCGATGATAACAAAACATAGCTTGGTTATAAAATCTGTCATCATCATAAATCAGAAGTTCTTATTGTTGTGATTGATATTTAGTCATAGTTATGAAAGGCGCGCCTCAGGCGTGAGGCCCCACCACTCTCGGCGGTAGCACCTCGCCTCAAGCATTTTTGGGGTTTTTTTTTTCCCTTTTTCTTCTTCTTTTTCATTTTCTCCGTCGTCGGGCTGTGCAGAGATGCCTTCAGCCTTTTTTTTTTCTGTAATAGAGACCAAAACGCTATATATATTTTCTTTTTAGACAAACCAAAACGACGTTGTTTTGGCCTTAGATGCCTAATTTTCGAGATTCCAGCCCCATTTATGCTATGTTTCAACTCCAAAACCTTAACCCTCCCAACTACTCTATAATCCTTATAGAAGAGGAGAAGAAGCAAAAAATCAATTAAAATAGCCAAGAAACCCAAGAAAGTCATGTAAAATAGGAAACAAATCATCATAAAATCATAAAATATATTTGACATATGGTACCTCCTTGGTTTGAAAAGTCCCAAGGCCTCAAGGCCCTAAGAGGTTTTTGCCATACTACACCTTGCTCCTCAAATAACTATGTATTTAGTTGAGGAGCATCAACTGCTGTGGGGCGGCTCTCTTTTTTTATTTACTGTGGGCTCTATGTTATCTCTCATACTTACCATATCCGTAACTCTTGATGTACTAGAACCCACATCATTAGTATGTTTGACATTCTTTTTCCTGGTTTCTTTAGTATTTAGAATATGCGATATTTACATTTAGGATCTCAAAGATCAAGTAGTTTATATCTTTTGATATCATGGGTGTTGATGACTAATTTTTGGTCGGGACTTGGGAGGATAAACCAACATTAAGGTTATATTGATGAAGGGAAAGCAGCAAGATTCATGATACTAAATTTTCACATTTTACTGAACATTTCTCTAGAATATATATGCTTTTCCCCAGAATTTGGTGCTCAACTTCCTTGATTTACTGCAGTTATGGGAAAAGTGAAAGATTTCCTAGGAGTCATATCAGAAGCTAATAAAAGGCTGGAGCTTGATGCAAAGGTATGCATATGAACCTGACGAGGAAAAACTAAATTGTTCGCCCGGTTTCCATGCATTTTATTTTTATTTCTAAGATTATAATGTACCCATTAAAATGTAGGACAATTCTGTAAGAATTATGATATTGAGGTGCTCAATGGGAATGAATCTGAATACATTGAGACAGAAAATGAAGAAGGTTCTTGTTTTAGTTTGTTTTTCATTTTTTTTTCTGGGCTTTAGATTAACTATAACAGCTAATGGGTTGTAATTGTTTGGATGCATTGATCCAATCATAGGATTTGATGCTGGGTATTGCTGATCTGAGCACTCCAGAGGCTGTGGCAGCAGCTGAATCCCATTGCAGGTTTTCAATCAGAATCCGAAGATAGCTCTTCTGATGATGATGATGACGACGACAACGATAATGACAAAAATGGTGACCAAGGTAATAATAATAATGAAGCCATCTCTCCTGTGAAACATAAAAGATCAAAGTCTTCTCATGGGGATTCTTTTAGGGGTTCAGAAAAGCGGCCAAAGATTGTTGAGCTCTTATGAGAATCTTTACTAGAATAGAAGCATCAGGACAGAGAATTTGCTCATGGGGATTGTTTTCTTGAAATGAAAAGGAAACTATGAGCTGGATTATATGGGTTACAACAAGTATATGGAAGGGCTTTTTCTCTACAGGAAGGAGGGAGCTGAATGTTTACGGCCTTTGAATTTATCCAATGGTGGGATTTTTGTTATCCATTAAATACCGACAGCCTTATGGAGAAAATGTGTCGCCATCGTAGTACCCTCTAAATTTTGAATGTTTTTACTATTTAGTCTTCCAACTCTACTGCGCACTTCGTTTGATCGGGTCCTAAACATAGTGATTACTCTTCTTCAAACCACCCAATGGTGCTCTTTAGCTTAAATGGCCATAGGAAGTTGTCGCCTCTAAAATATACGTAAAAAATACATAGAAAGGAATATACAAACCTGCTCCACAATGGAGTTGTCGTCAAAGCGCCTCGCTTGCACAACCTTCCATAGCCCCTCTTGTAAATCAACATCGCACACTCTTCAAACAGGTACCTCGGAAATATTTCGGCAAGATAAATTACATTAGAAAGGGAATAATTTTGCAAGTTCCAAACTTTATGGATAGGATTTTTAAGAAAAACAAGAGTGAGATAGATAGATACATACCCATATAAGTCAGCATAAGGTCAGTTTTCAACCCCAGGCAACATGTTCACTGTTGCTTTGTTCACTTTAAGAAACACCCCGTTTGAATATCCGTGATTTGAAAAAGTGAATGAGATCTTGGTCACAAAGGATGCTCCATTTTTTTCCGGCGTAGCTTGCTTAAAGTTAGTAAGCTTTTATTGATGATGCATAACCGATTCACTTAGACATTGAAACTAATGTTCAATCACTATGAAGTTGGTTTATTAGATGAACTAATGATTCACCAACCAAACAACATCAAGAATACAATTAATATTTGGTCCCGAGACACATTTAATTCACTTTTATTTCGAGTAGATATTTAATTCAAATTTTCGAAGCTACCCAAATTAGGCAATGATTTTCAATGTTTCCAATCTAGATGGTTTCTCTCACTATACAATTTTAAATTAAAATTGTTGTTTGCCTTCACAATATGTATGTCAAGTGTGTTCATGACGTAATATAACAAGCACACACAAGCCCATAACCTATCTCGTAAGCAACATCATACAAAGATCACCCATAGTACTGGGTATAACTAAAGCTTTAGCGATCACACAAGATTAAGGTATAAGCATCACCAAACAGAGATGAATATTATTCTTGCCATCAGCAGTAAGACCAAGCTGGCTTTGTAAGCTGTGGTCAAGGTTTGCACCGAGAGGACTCCTATGAGACCGTGACCGCATAAATTCGAGAGAGGAAGTCGGGGCTTGGAACACTGTGACATCAGGAGGCTAGTACTAGCTTATGGAAAGACATCGAAAAGAATGGCTCACCTTTTTTCTCTAAAACTCCATTTCTAGAAACGGAAGGAGGTCAGGGCTTTTGGAAGGACCCTTGGTGCAATGAAACTTGTTGCTGCAATGAATTCCCCACTTTGTTCAACTTGAGTTCATAAAGATGCTAGGGTGGTAGATGTTTGGGATTCCTCAAGGAGGAGGGGGATGGTCCTGGCCTTTCTGCAGAATCTTTAACGATTGGGAGATGGAAGAGGTGGAAAGGTTCCTTCACTTCCCGGTCAACAAAAAAATTAGGCCCTATCAAGAGGATCTCCTGTTATTAAAGGAGTCTAAGACCTCCTTCGGTTTTCAGCTAGTCTTATGTATGAAAGCGAGGTACTCTCCTCCCGCGCATTTCCCTTGGCGATCCATCCGAACCCAATCTTCTCCCCAAATTGGGTTTTTTTGCTTGGGAAGCTTCCTGGGGTAAGGTGCTTACTCTGGACCAGCTAAAGAGGAGGGGGATCCCCCTAGTAAACAGGTGTTGTTTATGTGAAGAGAATGAGGAAACAATAGACCACTTGCTTATCCATTGTTCGAGAGCCAAGATAAAGCAGGGATCTTCTTTTGGCCACACGGCTTTAACTCGGGTGTTCCCCCCGCATCTGGCTATCAACTTCTCCTTACTTGGCAGCTAGTGTCGAAAAACTAAAGAGAATGGCGACGGCGCTCCTCTTGTATATTCTGATCGCTCGTGGGTGGAAAGGAATAGGGTGGTTTTTGAGAATGAGGTCCCTCCGCCTCATAGGGATGAAATCATTTT